>MU184465.1:67628-116315 GCA_016904865.1 Pissodes strobi | reverse complement strand
ACAAAAATCCTAGATTTAGATTACTAAGACACAATTTCATCCTCAGTTTTATCAAAACTACGATCATCTTCTTCAGAACCAGAAGAATCTACATTAGGAGTTTTTGTTAATAACGATATGAAACTATGATATCCTTATACAAAACAAAAGTAACTACTATCACATTTTCAGAACCAGAAGACTCTTTATTAAGATTATTTGTCAATAACAAAACTACGATCTTCTTAAGATTCAGAAGAATCTACATTAGGAGTTTTTGTCACTAACGATATGACGCTATAATATTCTTATACAAAACAAATTAAAATGATATTTAATAAGTAAACCAGAGGAATTTTTATTAGGACTATTTGTTAATAACAATAAGAAATTATAATAGTCTTATACAAAACCAAAATTAAATAATATTTGAAAAAATTAATTTGTTTAAGTAGCAACCAAAATAGATTATTCTGCAAAAAGACTAAATAGGAATTTTTAAATAGGAAAGTCGAACAAACAGACCTCTGACAAAACACGTAAAAGATACTTGCAAAATAAATAAGAAAATAACAACAAGAAACTATGACATTCTTAAATAAAACAAAAATGAAATAATATTTGAATTAATAAATTTGTTTAAGTAAAGTCATCACTATGAAAAACAGAATAACTTTTATATCATATAAAAAATTAAACACGTAGATTATAACGAAAATCCTAAAGTTAGATTTTTTAGACACAATTTCGTCATCAGTATTGTCAAAACCGCGATCGTCTTGCTCAGAATCAGAAGAATCTTTATTAGGAACATATTTTTCACGGATGTTCTTATCTAGAAGGTAAAGGGTTAGTTCCAACTGCAATCAATTTCTCCACTGTATTACCCAACAATCTACTTCCTTTTTCGAGTTATTGAGTTGAAATGTGGCTCAATGATTATTTTGAGTTAATTTTTCTAATTGGAACGGTTTTTTTTGTATTTTTATAACTTAAAAAATAGTATTTCTTCTATGAATTATCCTCGTGTAAGATTGTAACATTTTAAGGTGGTAACAAGTGAATGTATGTGTATGTACATTTTCATTACAAAGAAAAATACAAAAAAATCACGTACTCACATACCGCACATAAGATGAAAAGTGACCATGGTACGTCAAAAATTATGTTCCCAACCTTAGGTATACAAAAAATGGGTGTCAAAATACTCTTGTTACGAAAACTATTTGTATTTCGTAATGGTTTCAATGCAAGCTAAATATAGAAAAACGATTCTGGTCTTGTATTTTTTAGATTTTTATTTGATTGGCTTAATTAAAAAATACAGTATTTGAGGTTACATATAAAGTGTCCAGTTTTGATTTTGTTAAGCATACAGCATGGATATATAGAAAAGAAATATAATTTGCCTCTTTCGTTAAGGAATCCAGGAGATTATGAATTAATGTCACTAGAATAAATGCTTGTTCAGGCCCCAACGAATTTATTTCCAGCATAATTGTGTCGGTTACTTCCAAATCATTAACAACGCTTTTCGTAAAAATTGTTTAACGTAAACTATCTAGATTCATCTAGCCTATGAAAATGAAACGTGGATGTTCATTTACTATTTACAGTAATATTTACTGCATACGAGGAAGGACTAGATATTTTTTCAACGGTATTGTAGAATATAAGCTTACCTTCCTTCACAATGGATCTGCATGTTGTCTACAAGTCTTCATACATTTCAGTATAGGCGATAAGATTAATGGTTCATTTTTTAGCATAGCATTTTAAATTACAGTTAATTTGAAGAATATTTAGGTGACAAGTACAGTACTGACGAATTTTAGATTGAGGTCAGTATTTGAGTGCTAAAAATAGTCTCATTTTCTTAAGCGAATATTTTAAACCAAATCAGTCATGCTTTCGATTCCTTATAAAACAAAACTGTGAACAATTATCTCACTTTTAATATCAGGTTTTACCCAAAAGATATTTACCGAATGACTGAATATTTTTTACAAAAATTCATTCTCCGAATGCTTTTTGCTCGAGCGATAACTACCTATCTAACAGTATATCTTTTTAATTCACTGTGTAAGGAGACGTGCAATCTAAAAAAATGGTATTTCCGTCGGGCGATTGAACTGGATAATTATGGTTGGTTGGGTATGATTTCTTTATAAATTATTTTAAGAATTTTGTCTTGACGATTTCTAAAAAATATAGTGTAAAATTGAAAAGTCTGTAATATTTTAATTGATGAAGACTGCAGGACAGAATTTAAGATCATGTTAAAAAAATAATATTTAGTTACAATGATGGAATTTACAGCAGAAAATGCGACGAAAAAATATTTATAGATAAAACGCTGTCTAATAGTTCCAACCAGACTATAGAAAATAAGTAGGTTAACAGGTACCAACTAAGCATTTAAAACAAATAAGAAAATGTGAGAGTCAATTCAAAATATTTATATCAAAAATGGAATAGAGCAGACATCAGTCTAAGATAATAATATTAAATTCAAGCAGCATAATATTATTCCAAAATAGGAGTTATCAGAACATTTTTCACTTTTTCAAGCGAATATATAAAAATTATTTAATTATTTAGAGGTCAAAGGATTATACAGATTACCATAAAATGATTAGATTAGATTATACTAGACTCTCTTGGGAGTTTTCAGAATGACCTGTCCACCGCTGCAACCTGTGTGATCTATGTAGGTGAGTGCTACTGGATTGGTTTCAAACGTCGTCCACACGATACCCTCATATTGGCACAGAACGTGGATTGCAGTTTCCTCTTCTTCCTGACGGAGCCTGGATAGGATTTTGTCTGCAAGCCTCATAAGATTTAAGTATCCTTTCAGTCGGTAATAACCGGTGAATAAACCTACCATCATCCTGTCAGCTTTTCTATTGTGGCTTAAGTCAGATGTGAGCTTTACTGAAGAACTCTTGACGAATCCCATAGCTTGTCTCTCCACCACTCCTAAGCCTCTGTTGTTACCCATTTCATAACGCATAATTATCTTATATCTGTGAGTCTATGTTTCATAGACTATGAAAAGGCAATTTGATCGCATACAATACCACAAATTAATGCAGCTCCTCAATAGGCTCGATATCAAGAGATTGAAAACCTATCAATCACATTAGGCAATAATATGTTCAACGCCATACAGATTAGAATTAGGGTACGACAGGGATGTGTGTTGTCTCCACTCCTATTCAGACTTATATTCGGAAGCAATATTCCAAGAGGCTTTGGAAGACGTGGAAATGGGATTCAAAGTTAATGGAGTGTGGATTAACAATAACCACTATGCTGACGATACGGTCCTAATCGCTGATAACATATACGACCTACAACAACTTGTTGACAAGATAGGAGAACAGAGCAAACCAATGGGCGTAAATATCAACATAAATAAGAAAACAAAGTTTAGGATTATCTCGAAAAACCTAAATACGTTTGAAAACTCAGCCATAACATTTGACGTAGGGTCCATAGAACGAGTAGACAAATTTACATATTTCGGCATCTGGCTTTTCGTAGACTGGAAATAAAATGTCGCATTGAACAAGCTCGACAGGCATTCCTGAGGTTTAGAAGAGTGCTTACCTGTTCCGATTGTGACCTTAGCCTGAGACTCAGATTCATTAAATGCTACGTTTGGTCGGTATTTCTCTACGGAAGGGAATGTTGAACATTGAAGGCGACTGCAATTAACAAATTAGAGGCTTTCGAGATGTGGCTGCATCGCGGAATCCTGGAGATACCTTGGATTGGACGGCTAGATTAACAAACGAAAAAGTTCTAAGACGTGTCAACAGACAACAACTGTTTGAATGGATTAAATTCAAGCATCTATTGATCGAACGCAAGATCGAAGGTCGGAGAAAGATCGGAATGACAAAAATGTCTTGGCTGACGCGAAATGTCAGACAGTGGACAGGGCTACGGGATTTACTTTAATTGCTGTGTTGAAGGGACTCTAGAATGTGGGGGATTTAAAATTATTGATTTTAATGTGATAATAATTGTGTTGTATCGTCCTCCAAAGGGTAATTTTTAAACACTTTTTATCCCTTTTGTCAGATCTTTTAACATACATACAACAAGCCTCTCAGTTTTTTATAGTTGGTGGTGATTTTAACATAGATTTTTTGGTGCCTAGTTTCAATCTATCTGTTTTGTGTGATCTTGTAGCGTCTTTTAACACTGAACATATTATTAGGACACCAACAAGAGTTACTTCGTGCTCTAGTACTTGCATTGATAATGTGCTGACTAATAACAGTGCGTTTCTTTGTGCTACGGTTGTGGACCTGTATTTGTCTGATCACTATTCCCAAATTGTTTCAGTAAACTTGCCATTCAAGAGGATAAAGAAACCCACTCAATTCCAACTTAAAAGTTTTTTTTCCAAAGCAAACAAGAACAGGTTCATAGCTTGCATGGAGAATGAAAGCTGGTCTGAGGTGTACAACAAGGACAGATGTGAGGAGAACTCTTTTGCCGATACTACTTGTTATTACTTTGAAATGTGCTTTCCTTTAAAAAGGATTTCTTCTGCAGCTTCTGTATATGGGAAGAATAGAGGTTCTCTACCATCAGAATTACTTCATATGTGTTTGTCACAGTTGGTGAACTGTTGAAGAAGGATAAAAAATATAAACCATTATATAGGACTTTAAGCAACATATACAGGGGAAATCTCAAGCAATTTTACCGAAAAGAAAATGATAAAAAAAATAATGTTATCTGATAATAAATCAAAAACTATATGGCAGATAGTTAATAACTTACAGAAAAGGTCCAAACAGAGAAAACCTATAGACATTTATGAATGTGATGGTAAAAAACTAGAGGATGAAGCAATTGCAAACAATTTCAACAAATGCTTTACTGCCTGTTCTGCACAATATAATCCAGATTTTGATTTTTTGAGCTCCAATATTCCATACAGTGAAAGCTCATTCTTTTTATCTCCTGTCTGCGTTTATGATGTTATATCGTTATATCGAATTCCAGTGGGCAAGATGGAATTTCTAACAACATTCTAAAATTATTCAAGCTCTCCCTCAGTGAAGTACTGACATTCTTAATCAATTTATCTTATGAAGAAGGAGCTTTTCCCAACAAATCAAAACTGGCAACGGTCATTCCTATTTTTAAGAAAGGTGACCCAAACAGCTATAGTAACTATCGAGCCATCAGCATTTTATCAAGTATCTTAAAAATATATGAACTGAATTTGAAGGATCAGTTAAACCTTTTCTTTAATAAGTATGGACTTCTGTCAAATGCACAACATGGTTTTGTTAAGAGGAGAAGCACTGAGATTGCCCTCTGTTCTTTTCTGACTAAGATTGTGATGGAGGCTCGTGATAGCAGAAAACACTGCTTGGGCCTAATGATAGATTTTTTTAGGGCTTTTGGCACTGTGCATCATCAACTTTTGCTGGCCAATCTATGACAAACCATTGTCACTTTTTACCTCATACCTCAACGACCGATTTCAACAGGTCATCATCAATGATAATAAGAGTCTGCCCAGGAGGATCAAACAGGGTGTGCCTCAGGATTCGGTACTGGGACCACTCTTTTTCGTGGTATATATAAATGACATGTTCAACTACCTGGATAGGGGTGATCCGGGTACTTTCCCTGTATGGTATGCCGATGACACTAATCTCATATGCAGGGTTCATAATAATCTAGTCCTCAATAAAGAGAAGACAACCTTTTTGATTTTTTCATCAGGTCGTCAGGATAGTATTGATGCGCTTTGTCCAGTGTTTGATGCTAAAATAATGGCAATGCCTCGGTAAGGTTGTTGGGAGTGATCTTTGATTCGTCGCTTAATTGGAGCACACATGTAGAATGCTTATGCAATCGTATAAGAAGTAATCGCTATGCCCTTAATTTTCTCTCCAACTATTGTAGCCAAAAAATCTTGCTTGCACTTCACTATGCCAACCTCCACTCACATATTCGTTATGGCATTTTGATTTGGGGAGCTGGTAGCCACAGCAAAAGAGTTTTGCTGTTGCAAAAAAGGGCTATAAGAATAATGTGTCGGGTATCGAGCAGAGAATCGTGCAGAGGGCATTTTAGAGATTTAAAAATCCTAACAGTCTTCGACGCTTACATAATGGATGGGTGCATCTATGCTTATAAAAACCAACTTCTTCTTCGATCAGTACGCTCTGATCTTTGCCATAACACCAGGAAAAGGCACCTCCTGCTGCAAGGTAAGCACAGAACGGCCTTCTATCAATGGGGCATTCTCTTTAATGCATGTAAATATTTCAATTTTTTGAGTCATGAGATTAAATCATTACCTAATCTCAAAACCTTTAAGCTTAAGGTCAAGCACATGCTGCTACAAAAGACCTGCTACTCTTTGGAGGATTTTTCTTTGAAAGCCTTTCTTCACGTTATCTATGAGAGTTAGGTTAAATAGGTTAGGGACTATGACGATTTCTTAATTATGTGTTTTATGATGTATAATTTTAAATACTTTGTAATATCATTGAATGCAAGAAATAAAGATATTATCATTATTATTTACAATCATTGATACACACCGCAATTAATAAAGAAGCAATTGAAAATGTCATCCCAAAGACGCATTGCAAAAAGAAGAAGAAATATCTTAGTACACCTGACCATCCCTTAAAAGAATTCTATTCTCACCAAAAACCCGTACGAGTTTGTTTTCTCTATTTCATCGGCTTTTTCGTTGTCTTTGTGACTACCTGGCTTGTGCAATTCCTTACAGCAACTCTCTATCAGTTTGCATGTTGTACTGTTGGCCTTGCTTGCCTTTATTGCTGTCTGGCTATCGGACTAGTTTGCCACCGTCCTATTAGTGGTTTTTATGTTCTCCACATTCTTTGTGCACTGTCCTATACCCGTTACTTCCGCCTGAAATACGGTGGCTGGATTTTCCATAGACGTTGGAAAAGCTTTCCCATTCCTTGGTTCATATATAAATGGGTCCGGTACCTTGATCGGTCTTCGTGTCGTTAGTATGCCAGACAAGCTCTGCCTTTATTGGATTACCCTTTTCCCATTCGTTTCTTTCTTGTTTTACAATCTTGTATGTTTCCTTTCTTTTTACCTCAGTGCTTGAAGAAGGATCGTGATAATTACGCAATAAATATACTGTCTCCTTTTCACGCCATTTAACAGTTACTTGTACAACAATCGTAATCTCTACGTTTTAGCTCCTTATCACTCTTATCAGACTTAAATTTTGGCAATTTTTTACAAGTAGAAGTAACGGTTTGCCCGAACATACAGATGCTGTTGAAGAAGTTCTTCCATTAGCAGAACACCAGCAAAAATATTGTCAAAATGGAGTTATACGTATTTCAAATGTCATATTTTTTCCTACTCGAGCACCCAAATTTAGTTCAACTTCATTTTCTGTTATCCTGAATAAACTCCAAAATTTAAGCAGTAACCAGATTAATCAGCTAACGTCCACACCTTGTAGCCTCTCTTCACGATTTTTTGGGCATTATTGTTTTATGGAAATAGTTGCTGAAGACAATTTTAAAAGCTGTCTTTTGGGGAATCCCAGAGCGGCCTCACTTTATGTAACTTATCATGATTATTATTAGTAACACGTGCTGGAAGATGAATGTGCGATAGCAGCCAACCAAACCGGTACGGTGTAGCGTCATTACATTATCCGTCATATGTTGGAAACATGTAGATCAGACGTTTCAGTTCCATTGATCTCTATATCTTAGATCTTGTTGATGCCTATTAGGAGATTTATTCCCAAAGACGCCTTAATTTTATATGGGTTAGTTTGGGATAGCCTGAAATACTATATAATTGATAATGTCATCAGTAATTAATAAACTAGAAATATCGAGTAAATTAAGATTGGAAAGATTTCTAATAAATTGGGGCAGTTTTGTACCTTCATCGAGTGGAATATGCATATTGGTAATTTTTTTCACACGAAATCTATTTTTAATTTCTTATTTTTTGCCATTAACTGAGCTAAAGACACTGGATCCTCAGCCTCGGATCCTCAGCCTCCCACCTCCCACCCAGAATCTGAATCGCTCGAAGCAGAAACCACGTATTCAGATTCTGCACCATCAGGCATCAAACCAAAGGAAGTAATAAAAACCTCTTCTTAATTTTCTTCACTACTGTCATTATCTGATCCAGACTTTTTTCATCGAAATCCGAAATAGCGATGCAAATAAATTATTTGGATCTCCTGAAGTAAAACAGTGTTGACCACGGCGCTTTGTGTTCTTTAACGCAGAAGTAGGGTGGTATAATTTTTGATGTGCAATTTGCCCCCAAAATGTTTACAGCTTAGTAGGAGAAATAAGCAACAATTACCTGACAAACTTAAAAAAAAAATTGGCCCTCCAAATCTATTTATGCCAACCTTTAGTCATATCTTTAAAATATAATATTATTCAAATAATTCAATTAATGTATAATATTCACATAATACGTGTGTTCCAAAATATTATCAGGATGAGGAAAAAACGTAATTTGAGATGTTGCTTCGATGCGTTTTTTCCTTTTGCATCCTAAGAAACTTTTTTCTTGGAGTCCGTTGGTCGGTCTCGGTCATGTTTTAGATATATTTAAACACTCTTGTAATTTTGATATAAAAAAAATAATTTGAGTCAAGGTGGATATCAAACGGGATCTTAAACGCAAGTTAGCAAGAAATTTATAATAACTTCTAAAATAAAAAAAATTTAAAACGTTTTAATTAGGTAGTTCATTATGAGTATGTGGAAAATATTTTAGTTATGAAAAAATATTACCTTAATGAAACATTAATACAACAGCGCCGCCAATAGAAATACATAAAATACTGATGTATATCCTCAACACCAAACACTGTCAATTATCTGCCAAACAATTATTTTAAATAACACAAAGTGAGAAATAGAACTTATCACCATAATAGATAAATCACAAGGTAATAAAATCGAAATGCATGCAGAGAGACAGAGCGAAACCTAATCTCAAATACCCTCAAAACATAATAAAAAAATCGTAGTATCGAAAGAAAATTAGTTGATTTTTTGAAATGACACACCTCCCTTGCTACAAGGACTGATGTCATATCAAAAAATAACAGAGCTTTTATGTAGTAAGCACTAAATACAAGAAGACAGTAGCATAAACAACCGACCACCATTTTACAATCAATTCAATGGAGAATGATAATATTGTCGTGGGCAAGGGAAAAGTCTGGTGCCAACATCCTTATAAATGCATTCTATATATGGTACAATATACCGACGTAGCTTTACGCTAGAAATTTTTACCTGTGATGGTATTAATTTTACACAGCCTGTACTTCCATGCGATCTTAAAAGGTGGTTCAAATTGTGATCCAACGTACCCGAAAGATCTTCTAAATGTTTCATAATCGTCATACTTCTTACGTAACAAATCAGTGCCGAAAAGCTCGTACATAACAAACAACGAGGCGTATTGTTAAATGAATTGATCTGCCCCAACCGATCGTCCGCCCATCCCCGCCACTGACAGCAGTGCGTCTGACCCCCGTTCCGTCCGAAATTAAGACGCGATGGTCCCTTCCGCGTCCCCAAGGGCCTAAAAGGGGGGCTCTGCCCCTCTTTGCCGCCCCCGCATGCACCGGGCGCACGTGCGTGCACCGTCGCTGCGGGGCGACAGTGCAAGCCGAACGATAGTCGCAAACGGACGCGAGCCAAGGCGGATTCGCGACGACCCGACCGATGCAGTTTCAGAGGTACGCGAAGTGCATCGTCGGACAGATACCGGAACCGGAAGTACCCGAAAGGGGGGAGCCACCGATAATTTGGACGGTTGGCACAGGGCCTAAAACACCGCCAAAAAGATTATAATCTTGGCAGGCTCTTTAATTTCTGCAAACTTTCGTCCCAATGACCACGACATTTGGTCCGCGATTTTTTTAAATTATGTTGCAGCACGGAAGAAAAGTGCATTATTATTATTAATATCATAATTCATATTTTAGTTTTTGATATGACAACAGTCCTTGTAGCAAGGCAGGTGTGTCATATCAAAAAATCAACTAATTTTCTTTCGATACCGCGATTTTTTTATTATGTTTTGAGGGTATTTGACATTAGGTTTCGCTCTGTCCGTCTGCATGCATTTCGATTTTATTACCTTGTGATTTATCTATTATTGTGATAAGTTCCATTTCCCACTTTGTGTTATTTTAAATAATTGTTTGGCAGATAATTGACAGTGTTTGGTGTTGAGGATATACATCAGTATTTATGTCTTTCTATTGGCGGCGCTGTTGTATTAATGTTTCATTAAGGTAATATTTTTTCATAACTAAAATATTTTCCACATACTCATAATGAACTATCTAATTAAAACGTTTTTAATTTTATTTATTTTAGAAGTTATTATAAATTTCTTTTTAACTTGCGTTTAAGACCGCGTTTAATATCCGTCTTGACTCAAATTATTTTTTTACATCAAAATTAGAGGAGTGTTTAAATAAATATATCTGAAACATGACCGACCAACGAACTCCAAGAAAAAAGTTTCTTAGAAAAAAGAAAAAAACGCATCTGCAGATGAAGCAACATCTCAAATTACGTTTTTTCCTCATCCTGATAATATTTTGGAACACAAATATTATGTGAATATTATACATTAATTGAATTATTTGAATACTATTATATTTTAAATATATCACTAAAGGTTGGCATAAATAGATTTGGAGGGCAAATTTTTTTTTTAAGTTTTTTTGTTGTTTGTTTGTAAATATTGTTGCCTATTTCTCGTACTAAGCTGTAAACTTTTTGGGGGTAAATTGCACAAGTCCTAATTTATTGTCCCTAACAAAGCTGAAAAACCTAAAAGAACTGGAAATTGCTCAACGTTTCGAGCAACAAATCGGTCTCCGTTATCAAGAATGAGAGATCTAAAAATAAAAATTATTAGTAAATACAAATAAAACACTAAAAAGCTCATCCACTTTGTCAAGCTTTGAATTCACTTTGGCAAGATGACAAGAATTATGTCATATCGTTTAATTACTGGTCTGTTACTTTAGTTTGATGTGGAGATGTTGATGGTGCTGTATTTTTGAGCTGCTGTATCTGCAATGTAGTATTAGATTTTTGGGAAAATTTCAATGATTTTTGTTTAAAGATTTAATTGTAATTTTTTCAGTTTTAAGTAAAAGGAACCAGATGTTATTTATCAAAAACTGAAGCAACACGTTGATCTTTATTCCAATTCCTTTAATTTCGCGTTTTTTGGATAATGGTTCCATTGCTAAAATACACGAAGCCTTCTAATGTAGGTACTCTGTGATTGTTGCCAAAGGCATGTTGACCAATATGTGATTTGTGGAATTGTGTATTTTAAATAGAGGTTAGCTCGGGTGTTACATTCATATGTGATTTTATAGATTACATTTTTTGTATTTTCATTTTAATTGTATGGTTTTGTTTTTATTAGTTTAGATCTAAGGGTGTTTCTGTTTTAAAAATAGTACGAATGTTAAATTTATTTGGGTTTTATTTTAGAGAAATATAAGGAATAAGAGGTTTGCAATTAGTTGTTCAAATCCTATAAAGAATGTTGAATATAATCAATAGGATAGTTATTATTAATCAAAACATAATTTAGAAATATTTTTTCTCCACGTATTGAGATTTTGATTACTACATATTATTTTCATTCGGTCAATGACTTTTTACAACCCCTTTTTCAACGATTATTGGATAATTTGATTTAAAGTTAAGCAATGAGTGAAATTAAATTGCTTAGCTAACATAAAGTGAAACAAATATTACACTATTTTTTCGCAATTTTAAAATGTTTTGGATATTTTGGCATAAAACTTGAAATTTTTTAATGGTATAACAGAAGGATGTTACTTTGTGACTATCGTACAACATAAATAACTGCAGATACTCTAGACATATATACAGGAATGGCCAAAGGTCGGGAATAAAATTCATAATTTTTGATCAAGCAATGTGTTCAAAAAACGCTGAATCACGGTAACTGATTTTGAGTTTTTCACATTTTTAGGTTAAATAAAAAAAAAAATTCCCAAATCCTCTAACCCCCAGTTACCCCAACTTTTTTTTCAAATGGAAACATGTCTTGTTGGGGCTCGTTGAAAAGCTCATGAAAAATGGAATCCAGCACGGAGAGAATTGTTTGATACCATTTGTCCTATAAGGACTAATTTTATCCAAAATCGAGTTCATATAGCACTAGTCCGACATTTTGTTAATTTTACTTAATGATTCAATTAATTACCTCGAACAATCGGCATTGAATAGATTCAATATCTCTATGATTAATACCATAAAAGTCAACATATTAATTTTATAAGTTTTTTATTGATATAAATAAGTAATTTTATAAAATTAATCAAATTTTAGAATGAAACCATTTATGCATTAGATTTATATCAAAATAGCTGATGAACTGCAGTTGAGATTATTCTTATATGAGATAAAGTTTGTCACTTATTTGATCAGGGCTTTCAAATATTGAATGTTTTTATTCGCAATATTAGGTGATAGGTATCTATCAATTTTTTACTCAAATCTATCACTTATTTAACTGAACTTATCAAAATAACTAATGAACCGCTTCTGAGATTTGTCTTATATTAGCTAAAATTTGTCACTCATTTGATCCGTTTTATAAAATAACTAGTGTTTTCATCCAAAATATTAGGTGATTTCTATGAATTGTTTTACTAAAATATATAACTTTTTTGACTGAAACTGCTAAAAAATTAGTATTTTTGTGCAAAATATTTGATCATTCCTGCTTATCAAATATTTTGTTGAAATATGTCACTTATTTTACTGGATTTGCCAAAAAAATATGATTTTGGTTCAAAGGTTTAAGGTTTACAAAAGAAAAGCTAGTATTACTGACAAAAAGATCTATTTTTGCATAAAAACATGTTTATTAAAAAATAGAACTTAAACATATTCAACACTTATAACATCTCAAACATGCCTGCTTCATACAGATGTTTTAAAAATCTTAGTTCTAATATGACACCATTTAAAAGTTTATATTACAATGAATTAAGTTTTTAACAAATCTACACAATTTACGCCTTTTTAAAAAAGAAACTGAAATGTTTAAATAAAGTGAGAGAAGAATATTTTAAAATAAAACTTTTAAATGTAGTTACAAAATACCTACTTTAAATTTGAAATATTAGAGCGAGGTAAAGTGCGGCCACTCCAGCAGCAGCTGACATATGTTTGTCTGTGAATATGTTGTGAACTCTTGCCTTCTTTCCTCAATAGCTTCCTTCCATTTGGTTTCGATAATATCCCATGACTCTTGGTGGTACTTGAGCCATGTTTTGCTATCTGAAGAAGCTAAACCGAGAGCTAAACTAGGTATCTGTAAAATAAAGAAAAAAAATTAAAAAAGCCGTTATTAACAAAAAAACGATATTTTGTAATAATCCATTCTTTACTTTGAGCCAAAAAAATATAATGACCTCGGTGATGATAATACAATTATTGAAATGACAAAAAATTTGACTGACGTTTGCCACACTATAAGACAAGATACAAATATGACGACATTACAGAAGGATTTATTCTTTTACTTCAAATAGTGAATTAATATATCAAAAATGCAATGAGAACAAAAATAAAACGAACAAGTGATAATAAATACTTGCCAATTTCCAATGCAGTTTGGTTGTTCTTTTTCTTCCTCCTTTTCTGCACCGGAAACAAATTTACTTTTCTCAGCTTTTGGACGGCGTTTTATAGGCCTAGTAGAGACGTCCTCCTGGCGAGCTTTTCCTCTCTTTGTAGTAGTACCATGACTAAAAATTTGCATATGTAATGAAATTATTATTACAATACTGTATGGGTTAAAATCTATACCTACTTACCGTGCTTTCTCCACAAAAGATATCTTTAATATCTTTAGAAATTTTTACGAAATTTCTTTCGAACATAAATTTATTTTTGTTGACATAGTTTCGATCAATGTCCTGTACTAACATTTCTCGCTTTGTTAGGGTCAGCACTCCATTGTTGCAGCTTTGTAGAATTTTGCGACTCTCGTGGCTTCCGAGATATGTTGACAAATCCTAAAGTGAAAAGGAAGATATATTTTATATCTTTTGCGAGAGATTCTGTTCCGCCCACGTCCCATATCTACGCCTTTGAATTTTAAAATTATTATATATACAGGATGGAGACTAAAAACTAAAAACATACATTCTAACCTCAATAATTGCTGAGGCTGTATATCCAACCCTAAAGAAAGGTTTCAAACCTTCCATTAAGGTTGGATATACCCTAGTCGTCACAAATTTTGAATATTTCCAAATTTGGTCCCAAATTTTGAGAAATATTGGCATGCGATGTATCCATATTCTCTAAGATTATATCTATATTCTCTAGACTTTCATCACGATAGCCAACACCTTCATCTTGACGAATCTGCGGCAAAATTGTGTTGAGAAATTTGTCGTTCTCGTCTAAATTGTCCATTGTTTGAACTACAAAATGTAAGACAAATATATATTTGTATTTTTTAGACGCTTTTCTCATTACATTTTTGTACGGACTAATCATTTAAATTCGACCCCATTAAGGGCGGCTACGATTTTGAGAACGTAGTACGTCTTGTTCTTAGTTTAAGATGGATGCAGCGGCAAGAACTTACCTCTGTCCTAGTCTCCATCCTCCAATGAGACACGCTTGTGCTCTTCCCGTTGCACGTACAAACCACCGTACACAGACAATAAATTGTATTAATTATATTAGGTAATAATATATATTTCAACGGAACGGAGCAACCATAAAGAAAGCAATATATTTATATTTTATCATGTCGACGTGACGGGAGCAAATCTGTACCCTGGATACTGCGCCAAACATCAACCTGATCTAACGCGAAAGGACACGCATGCGAGCCGAGCACCTTCCAAATAAAATCAACACAAAAAAAAGAATCGTTTAATTAATTTTTTAGAAAAGCTAGTCACTTAAATATAAAACGAACAGAACAACCGATAGGCTTATAACATTTTTTATTGAATCTATCGGATGGCGCGTTGAATCAGTCAAAAATTGTAATAAACAGCTATTTAATACAATGTTTGACTGATTCAACCGTATTCAATGTACCATCCGATAAATCCAATAAAAAATGTTACGAGTCTATCGGATGATGTGTTGATTTTATTTGTAAGTGGCTAGCTCAATCGAAAAAAGGGTTCAACGAAGTTATTTTTGTGTTGATTTAGTCAAAAGAAAATAGACATTGTGTACAAATCGCTCAATGATTGAATTGATTCAGCTCGACATTAGTACAAATATTGAGGTATTGACCCAGATAAACCCACACCAGATGCGAATCCTTCCGCCTAACGCATGAAACAAGAATTCGTTTAAAGCTCCGCCTCCTTGGGATGGCCAGCCATCCCAAGAAATAGTCAGGGCAAGCTCTAGTGTGATTCTAAACGCGAGCCACGCGAGTCTTTTGGTTTAGTCCCAGAGCGTTACGAAAAGTAATTAATCTTTATTTTATTTCTCTTAAAAATGCCTGGTTATTACCCCGCGATCCTGAAAGGTATGAATAAATGTTGTTTAATGCACATTCCAGCAAACTTATTTCCAAAATTATTGCATAATCTAAAATCGAATGAGCACGAAATTCAATTAGGTAAATCTGAAAACTGGCAGATACAATGTTATAGTTAAATCTTATTTAAATCCAACTAATGTTATACAGTGTCCGCCAGAATATTGGCCACATATGGGAAATTTTGTTATTATTATGATATCAGAAGTTTTGTTTTAACCAGCAATTCTGCATGTCTGACAATCTCCAAATGCATTTTAAATCGTGAAAAAGAGCTTGCTACATTTGCCATATTCATGGCGTCATACGCATGTGAGATCGTGTTAGTGTGTTTATTTAAACCTAAATTTGATTATAACGTATCGGAATCGGTTCAAATGACTAAAATAAATTGGAACTAACTGAAACTAACCGAAAGTTTATTGAACGACTAACCAAAACTAACCAAAAGCACCAAAACGGGCTAAAATGTATCGGAACAAGTTACAAAAATTAAAGTAGGAAAACTAATCAAAACGAACCGAATTTTTACGACTAACAAAACTACCCGAAAACATTAAATTTGATTATAACGTGTCGAAACCGGTTCAAATAACTAAAATAAATTGGAACTAACTGAAACTAACCGAAAGTTGATTGGACCACTAACCAAAACTAACCATAAGCGCCAAAACGGGCGAAAACATATCGGAACAGGTTACAAAAATTAGAGTAAGTTAAAATTAACCAAAACGAACCAAAGGTAACTAAAATCACTAAAACGGGCTAAAACTTATCAGAACAGAATTTTACCGAAAGTTTATTGAACGACTAACTAACCAAAAGTAACCAAGAGCACCAAAACGGGCTAAAGCGCATCGAAATAGATTTAAAATATTGAAGTAAGTCCAAATTAACCGAATTTTGGTGACTAACGAAAACTAACCGAAAACATTAAAAATGCTTATAACGTCTCGGTACCGGTTCAAATGACTAAAATAAATTGGAACTAACTGAATTTTACCTAAAGTTGATTGAACAACTAACCAAAGGTAAGTAAAAGCATCAAATCGGGCTAAAACGTATCGAAATTGTTTAAAAATATTAAAACTAACTCAAATTAACCGAATTTGGTGACTAACCAAAAATAACCAAAAACACTAAAATTGTTTATAACGTATCGGAACTGGTTAAAATGATTAAAATAAATTAAAACTAAGTGAGATTAACTGACAGTTGATTGAACGAGTAACCAAAAGCACCGGATCCGGTTCAAATGACCGAAATAAATTAAAACTAAATAAAACTAACCGAAAACTGATTGCATGACTAACCAAAACTAATCAAAAGTAACCATACGCACCAAAAAGGGCCAAAACGGATCGGAACTGATTAAAGGTATTAAAATAAGTAACAAACCCAAATTAACCGAATTTTGGCGACTAACTAAAATGAACCAAAACAAAATTGGTTCTGACTGAAATAAATTAAAACTAACTAAAACTAACCGAAAGCTGATTGAATGACTAACCAAAACTAATCAAAAGTGACCATAAACACCAAAAAGGGCTAAACCTTTTGGAACTGATTAAGGGTATTAAAATAAGTAACTAACCCAAATTAACCGAATTTTGGCGACTAACTAAAATTAACCAAAAACGTTTAAATTGGTTATAACGTATCGGAACCTGTTCAATTGACTAAAATAAATTGGAACTGGCTGAAAGTAACCGAACGTTGATTGAATGACTAACCCGAACTAACTAAATGTAACTAAAAGCACCAAAACGGGCTAAAACGTATCGAAATAGATTAAAACTATGGAAGTAAGTTAAAACTAATACAAATTAACTGAATTTTATGACTAACCAACAACACTAGAATTGGGTATAACGTATCGGAACTGGTTCAAATGGCTAAAATAAATTTAAACTAACTGAAAATTAGCCTTTTTTTAATTTATTTTAGTCATTTGAACCGGCTCCTATACGTTATTACCAATTTTAGTTTTTTTGGTTAGTTTTGGTTTGTCATTCAATCAACTTTCGGTTACTTTCAGTTAGTTCCAATTTATTTTCGTCATTTGAACCGGCTGCGATACGTTATAACCAGTTTAAATGTTTTTGGTCAATTTAAGTAAGTCGCTATATACCTACCTACTCGTACCTATATTCAACTTAAATTCAATTTACTTTAATATTTTTAATCTGTGCCGATACGTTTTAGCCCTTTTTGGTGCTTTTGGGTACTTTTGGTTAGTCGTTCAATCAATTTTCGGTTGATTTCAGTTAGTTTTAAATTATTTTAGTCATTTGAACAAATTCCGATACGTTATAACCAATTTTAATGTTTTTGGTTAGTTTAGGTTAGTCGCCAAATATTCTGTTAATTTGGGTTAGTTTTATCTTACTTTAATATTTTGAATCTGTTCCGATACATTTAGCCACTTTTGGTCCTTTTATTTGCTTTTGGTTAGTTTTGGTTAGTTATTTAATCAACTTTCGGTTACTTTTAGCTAGTTCCAATTTATATTAGTCGTTTGAATCGGTTCCAATATGTTTTAATCAAATTTAATGTTTTTGGTTAGTTTTGGTTAGTCCTTAAAATTTGGCTCGTTTTGGTTAGTTTTAACTTATTTCAAAGTTTGTAACCTGTTCCGATACGTTTTAGCCCATTTTGGTGCTTTTCGTTACTTTTGGATAGTTTTGGTTAGTCGTTCAATCAACGTTCGGCTAGTTTCAGTTAGTTCCAATTTATTTTAGTCATTTGAACCGATTTCGATACCTTATGATCAAATTTCAGTTTAAATAAACAAACTAACACGATCTCTCACGCGTATGACGTCATGTGACAAATGTAGCATGTACTTTTTCACTATTTGAGGCCCTATATTAGGATAACAGAAACATTTTCAATGTTAAAATAACCTTAAATCGGCATACATTAAAGCGTATTAAGGGAATTTCTGTAGCCATAATAACACAAGATTTCCATGACCGCCTGTTGGGAAAAAAAATAAAGTGAATGGCTATTGCAAATTTTAATTTTTCCTGAACCAGTCCACCAACAAAACACGTTTTCATTTAATTGGTGCAGACCAACTATTTTAATTTTGAAGAACAATTCTATAATCATACCCAGATTATTTGGTGCAGGCCGCATATAACCGCCACGTCAAGGCTAAAGTTGGCTGGCGAGGAATTTGCTGATCTTTTGCATCTGGTGTGGGTTTATCTGGGGTATTGATAGTAGGTACGGTGCGCGGCAAAAAGTTCGCATCATATGGGAAACTTGGGCATGGGCATGCATTCGTTTTTTGAAAAATCAGTTTTCGACATCAATTTGGCCTTGACTAATAACTTTCATAATTATTGCAATTAAAATGGAGGGTTTGAAAGAAATTTTCGTAGAATGGTTTCAAAATGTGTGCGTGGTAAACTAAGGGTTTTTACCGAAAGCATGAAATGATGGTTTTTGTAGAGAATTTCCGGTTTCCGATTAAACAGGAAGAAAAGTTTATAAAAAAAAACTAATGGCCGGCCGGTACCTGATAGACACAAGTCAAGTGGAGCTTTAAATGTGACGTTTTAAAATAAAATGTTGTAGTTATTTTACTTAAATCGTATTATACTAACATGTACTACCTAGTGACTAATTTGCATGATTTTCAAACCATTAAAATCTCTTTGGCGGCTCTTGATGTGACTAGTTAAATAAGGTATTTTCGACACAGTCACACTTCGAGTTAATTGATAATTTATATAAATTTAGGTTAGTTCGCGTTTGGTTGGTTCCTCGCTACAGTTCCCAAGCGAGCGGAGTTTTATCTCAAATAAATATTTGAATTTAACCAATCACAGCAAAACGTACCAACCTGCGCTTTTGATTGTATTCGGATAACACCTCAGCGGAGAAAAAAAAGGGCATGTCATTCTAGCTGGAGACGTAGGTTTGAAAACTTGTGACTTCACTAGTATGAAAATCTAAATTTTCCAGAAATTCCTTTACTTTGCAGCAAAATACCTTATTAAATATCAATATGGGACATTATAGCCATACCAAGAAAACAACTTTTACGTTTGCAATAATCAGGATTTTAGGGCCTTATAAAATAACTACTGTATCGAGGGACTATTGGGAAAAATTAATAACAGATAAAGAAGAAACCACTATTATTGTTGCTAGAGCGAAAAATAAGGTATTGGTGTGTCTTTCTTCATCTACCAGGCTGTTCAGGATAATTGTTTACTTTACGGACGTCTGAATATTAGTATCGTGTCAAAAACCAAAAAATTTAAAATCACAATTGTATTGTCGGAGGCATCGTATTCAAATTTTGATACTACTTGGATGTGGGGACAAAATAAGAAGTCAACGTGAAGTGTGTGATTTATTTAATGCAAAATATCCCGAAAACCAAATCTCACAAGGGACGGTTAGTAAAATATTTCACAATTTTGAGGAACACGGTACAGTACGTGATTTGCCAAAATCTGGTCGGACAGCTGCTTTGGATGACGATAAAAAATTTGACATAACATTAGAATTTGCTGAAAATCCTCATACTTCAACGGTTTCATTGTCTCATAGTCAGGCTATTCCTAGCACTAAAATTCGAAGGTTTCAAGAAAAACAGAAATATCATCCGTATAAGGTATGCCTTGTTCAAGAGCTATTGGAAGACGATTGTGATAGGCGTTTGGAATTTTGTGAGGAAATGATGAGACGGTGTGACGACAATAATGACTTTCCACTGGATATAGTTTTTTCGGGTGAGGCTACGTTCTATTTAAATGGAGTTTTTAATAGGCACAATAATTATCGCTTTTGATCTCAGGAAAATCCACACTGGATATCAGAAGCGCATACGCAGCATCCTCAAAAAGTTAATGTATGGACAGGTATTATCAACAATAGAATTTTGGGTCCATTTTTTTTTTTGAAGAAAACCTTACGGTCGAGCGCTACCTAGACTTCCTAACATTCGAACTGATACCTGCGCTAGCTCAGATTTTTCCTCATAGAATAGATCCAGATATACATGATGAAAGAATTTGGTTCCAACAAGATGGCGCTCCTCCACATTTTGGTATTAATGTTCGCAGGTACTTAGATCAAATGTTTCCACATAGTTGGATTGGCAGACGCGGTACAATTGAATGACCACCAAGAGACTTAACGCACCTAAATTACTTTCTTTGGGGATATTTGAAAGAATGAGTTTATTAGGATAAACCGGACAATATTGAAGATCTAAAGCACACATTCACGACGGAGATACGTAATATACTACCTGAAGTCATTCGTAATGCTGTGGACGGCTTTTACTATCGCCTAGGGGAATGTCAGACAGTGGTGGACATTTTCAGCATTTGCGGCATTAAATCACCTGTGAATAGAATTTAATAAAGTTTAATTTTATAAAGACGGCTAGTAGGGTTTTCTGGTATAGTTTGCTTCTTGGAATGACTCACACCACATACATCAGTTGTCAGAAAGTCATGTTGAAACTTGTCAATGGTAGTTTTGTTCAAAGAGGAATTTTTAGTTGAGATTGACATATTTAACTCTAATGCCAAAGTTGACACAGATTCATTCTCAGTTTGCACCTCGGAGTCCATGCATTGGTTCTTGAAAGTTTGGGTCTCCATTGAAACACTGGAAACAGCTACTGCCTGGCTTGATTTAAACTTGTATCAGTTATATGATTGAATCCATTTTTCAGTAGTTGATAGAGATGTTTGTGTTTCACTGTCTGTTCTTACTACTATATCCCGACACTTTATTAGCTCTAGATTTTGTACTTCAATCTTTACTTGTAAGTTTGAGATCTGTTCTTCGTACTTTCTCACCTGGTTCAGGAACTTGTTCTCTATAGAAGAGAAGTATTCTTGACAAGCCTGAGAGTTTCTCTATAATCGGGCAATATATAAGTCCTTTTGGGTCAGTTCTGTTCTGAGACTTCCTGACATGATGTGGAGCAAATTTAGAAGTTGAAAAGGAAATAAGTTACATTTTTTCATCCTGTATTATTTGCATTACTTTAATAAATTAACTAAAATCAATCTATATAAGTTAAATAATATAATTATTACCAACCAATGTCAATATTGAATGTTTTGTTTTCATCAAAACCAACACCAGTATGCAAGACACCGAAGGTCTTGAGTTCAGAATTTAAAACCCTAAATTTATCTGTTCTTTGCGATTTCAAAAAAGCTTTTGGTAATCTTCATAAAACGCTTTAGCGTGCTTACGGTGGACTAATAGATCGGCCTATCATACTCTATAATAATTGTATGAAATTATTTTTAAAATGTTATCCTCTGAGAGTTGACATGTTTCACTCTCTCGGTACGTTAAATATATTTAACTAAGCTGTATTCAAAGTAAAAGAATGTTTCCGTGATCGATCGATTGATGTCAATTTTCGGCTTAACCCGAAGTTGTTTATCTTATTGTAGGTTAGAGATTTCAATCTCTTTCAAAACTAGTTGGTAAAGTGAAGGCAATATAGTTTCCCAAATATAATATAACACATTTTATTTTACTCGAGACTCTAGTCTATATGGTATTTTGGTACCTATTGTATCATGCTATAAATATCTCAATCCAATGATAGGTATATATTAAGACGGTACCATAATATAGATGAAAATCCCAAAAATATATATGAGATAAATATAAATATCTATTAATAGTTAATTCGTTCCTAATTTGCATTGAATTTTAATTTGGGTATTGGGACTATTGGGAGGAAGCAAATGGGTTCTAAAGAAATTGTATCACCTCTCCTAAAACTCAAGATACCTACCAACATTAATTTTCAGAATCAGATTCTGTAATAAACGGCACCAGAAAATAATTAGGTATTTATTAAATTTTTAGATTCTTCTAGATAATTAATAGTTTAATTAAGTTTTAGTTGCCCTTTCTAGCCAACGTGTTTTTCACGATGCGTTTTATGTTTACTTTAAGGATATGAACATATCTTTTTTATGGAATAAGAGGCAGAAATTTATAGTTTGTCTGGGTACTAAGTATGGTTTGCACAATACATGTTTTATTTAATTAGCCGCATATGATATATAGTAATTTATTTTTAGTAGGCTGGTGAGCGGCCTCTACTCTGATAAGCGTATCTGTGTGGTCTCCCCATTCAAGTATCATCTTTGTGCAGTGGTTGTCTGAAATTAGCGTCACGTAAGGGCGGGTAACCGCATATGTCACTCCGGTCCTCTTCCTTTTTCTGTTGTTTGGGATTCTGTCTCTTAGGAAAATGCTAAACATTGACCTGCCCATTTTTCTCTTGTCGATATTGTCACGAATAGCTTAGGGGGTAGCGTGTTTTTTAAAGACTAACTTCTCAGAGAAAAGCCGCGTCGCGATTAGTACAATGACGGGGTCTCAATGCTTCCTTTAATCTACCACTGGATGTTCTACTCGTGAGGACACGCCTTGTTCAGCGTGCCGGGGGGTAACTGAGGTAGACCGGGACCGAGTTACGTGGGGTAAGAAGAGATGATAAAATAAGCACGTTTAGTTTATAACAATAACAATGTATTAACGATAAAACTTTAACAATAATTATTGGTCAGAAAAAATGAGATTCTATTATACCCGATTAATACGGTGCGCATGTTTTCTCGATTTGAGGTACGTTTATAGGTCTTTGTTTACTGTCTTATAATTTATAGTTTTTCTTAAGAGTTGGGTTTTATTTAAGAGCACTAAAAGATTTCACTAAACTTTTTAACTGACTATTTAGACACTTGTCTTTCTCAACACTCCGACAAACTTCTTTTACTATGGAGGATGAGAAACCCCTGGTCCTAGCAGTCGTCAAGTGACTAATCGGTACCAGGTTTGGAAGGAATGGATTAGAACCTAAAGCAGCCGTATGGCTAACTTTAAGAGCGGATAGAACCCAGAAGGCAGTCATCAAATGGCTAACCTTGGGAGCTGGTGGTGAGACCAAAGTCTGCCGAAGTGAGGGTTCGTTAGCGTATTTATACTAAAAAAGTGATGATCATGGCATGCTTAAGGTTCAAAATCGCTCCCGTTGATTGCTCGCGTTGTTTATAGTTGGTTTAAATGTTTATATAACAATCTCCAAGTTCAAGGTCAAACTTACGACAGGGTGATATTTCTTTAGTAGCTTATGCATTTTAGTAGATTACAATATTTATTTGGTTTGTAGTGTTCTCTATGAGGGTAAGAGTTTTAGCCTCATAGGTGAGTACATTTAGGCTCATAGGTGAGCACAGGTAACACGCACTGGCCGAATACTTTCCTTTTTAGGCTTAGATCTATCCTTTTTCGAAATTTCGCTGGTCTACCTCTCTCCAGGTGGCCAAAGTATTTATAAAAACTCACTTGTTCTATGACCTCTCCATCTATTTCAATTGTCTCACTCATAAAATATTTGTCCTGTATTGGGCTTTGTTAATATTGATTTTGAACCCAATAGAGTGTGATGATTTTTTGAGCCTCCGTAGCCTATTTGTTTTGCTTCGTCCATACTATCTACGTCGGCAAATTTTAGATGGTTCAGTTTCTCGCCATCTATGTTAACTCCCATGTCATTAAAACCTATCTGTTCGGACCGGTGTTTTAGAAGGGTAGTGAATTCCCCCTCCTACGATTTCGAAATCTTGGGAGCCATCCTGCTGCTTCGCATATGCTTACGTTCTTTGGTACACGTGTTTGATGACATTAATATATCTATGATCGATACGGCATTCCGTAAGAACTTGCAGCATTTTATGCGGGTTTATTTTATTGAAGCCCTTTTTGTAATCGACGAAAATTATGCAGAGGGGTTTATTGTATTTTTAATAAGGTCTTGTTTATAGATTGTTAATGGTTGAATTTATTTGTCAATCTCTTGATAATGATTCTCATGACTAATTATGGGCCTGTCATTTTACAAGTTGGTGATATCTTGCTCTTATGCAATATTATAATTATGGCTCGGTCCGAGGCTCAGTCGCACTGGAAAGATGTTGTCCCGTTTTCAAAGCAAGCATCAAATAGTTTGCATATTGTTTTAGCTATGCCGTCGTCGTTAGTTGCCCTTTTATTCCTCATATCTCGTAGTGCTCCTCTTATTTTGTCTAAGGTGATGTTTGGAACCTTTTCGGACTCTAGATTTGGTACGCTTTGCGTGTTTTTGTCTAAGCTCGATGAGTTTTCATCTTTATATAGCGTTGTTATTTGGCCGCTCCGTTTTGCTAGTTTGCGGATATTTTTTCCACCTTCCACGAGTGGCTTCCCTAGTGATCTCATCCCTTTGTTTTTCTCGATTACCTTTGAGATTTCATTTGTGTTGTACGTTCTAGCAATTAATAATTGCTCACAAATCAAATCATTTAATAATTCTGCTTGAAATAATCACTAAATTCTGTAAAAGTGTGTATTTATTATAAAATTAAAGCATTCTGGAATATCGAAATCGAAAATTTACTCGGTATACTTTATGACACCGTTTCCTTATTGAATAACATAGTGCGCCAATTAAGATGGAACCAGAGCTTCTGCAATTCTCTCCTGATATCGATTGCGGGAGTACTCGTGTTTCAAATTTTAGATAAAAAAAATTCACAGTCCTTCACAAAGATGCAACCGGGGGAGACATTGAAAATGCCGAAGCAGAATGCAAAGCTTACTAAATTTGAGATCTGAGAAAACTTATAATTGTGTGGAAATATAATAGTTAATAGAAGTTTGGGTGAGATCAGGTTAGATTACGTAAGTTTACTTTACTAAAATATACCAAATAAATGCATATTACTTGAAGTTTCGTTCTTTTTTACAATTTATAATGTTATAAGTGTGGTTGAATAAGCAAAAGACCATTTGCATTCGATTCGTCTGGCATTCCTCGATCTAACGATATGAGATACGACTAGTCTGTCGTGAGAAACTAAAAGTCACCCTCACCCACCCTTAACACAATATAATGTAAAAAATGACTTTTTTCTACAGCCGCGCGCAAAATAACTAATTACTAAATTGAAATGAAATCGCAAAATCGACGAATGCCGTGGATCCTTATTTTGCGCTCTAGCGCGAACATGGAAAAGAACATTCTCACTTTTTTCGTCGAGTGTGCTATGAATGGTCATGGAAACCAAAGATAAATAAATGACAGTCGTGCGTTTGTGGCAGATTTTTGCTGGCAATTCTATTCTAAATATGCCCGAAGCGCGAATATAATATGTCAAAACTGACAGTCATTTGCAAATTTCAGAATAAGCATAGAGAAAAATGTGCATTTAATTTTAAAAAATGATGCTGTAGAAAAAGTTCTGTGTGTTTTTCGAGCGCAAAGTAAGATTGCCGTTTTCGAAAGATTACTGCGCTCCGCTACGCGTCGCGCAGTAACATTCTTTCTCAAGCGGCAATCCGTTACTTTGCGCTCTAAATACACAAATAACTATTAGCAGATTACGTAAGTTTAGTTTACCAAAATATACCACATAAATGCATATTACTTCAAGTTTCGATCCTTTTTACAATTTATAACATTAGTGGTGGTTGTAAAAACTGCATTCGATTCGTCTCTCAATCCTCGATCTAACGCGGTTAGCTACACTTCTGAATCGGTTCCAATCCGTTATAATCAATTTTAATAGATTTTGTTAGTTTTGGTTAGTCGTCTAATCAATTCTCGGTTAGTTTCACTTAGTCTCAATTTTTTACTTATTTGAGTCGATTCCGTTACGTTATAATCAATTTTAATAGATTTAGTTAGTCGTTTAATCAACTTTCGGTTAATTCCACTTAGTCTCAAATTATTTTACAGCTGGTTCCGATACGTTATAATCAATTTTAATAGATTTAGTTAGTTTTGATTTATTAGTCATATAATCAACTTTCGGTTAGATTCACTTATTCTCAACTTATTTTAGTTATTTGAGTCGGTTCTGATACGTTATAATCAATTTTAATAGATTTGGTTAGTTTTGGTTATCCGTCTAGTCAACTATTGGTTAGTTTCACTTAGTCTCAATTCATTTTACTTATTTGAGCTGGTTCTGATACGTTACAATCAATTTTAATAGATTTGGTAAGTTTTAGTTTATCGTCTAACCGACTTTCGGTTAGCTTCACTTAGTCTCAACTTATTTTAATCATTTGAGTCGGTTCCGATACGTTATAATTAGTTTATTAAATTTTATTAGTTTTGGTTAGTCGTCTAATGAACTTTCGGTTAGTTTCACTTAGTCTCAACTTATTTTAGTCGGTTTCGATACGTTATAATCAATTTTAATAGATTTGGTTAGTTTGGGTTAGTCGTCTAATCAACTCTTGATTAGTTTCAATTAGTCTCAACTTATTTCACTTAATCGAGCTGGTTCTGATACGTTATAATCAATTTTAATAAATTTGGTTAGTTTTGGTTAGTCGCCTAATCAACTTGCGGTTAGTTTCACTGTCTCAAATTATTTTAGTCATTTGAGTCGATTCCGATACGTTATTATCAAGTTTGATAAATTTGGTTTCTTAGGTTAGTCGTCAAATCAACTTCCGGTTAGTTTCACTTAGTCTTAAGTTATTTTACTTATTTAAGCTGGTTCCGATATGTTGTAACCAATTTCAATAGATTTGGTTAGTCATCCAATCAACTTTCGGTTAGTTTCACTTAGTCTCAACTCATTTTACTTATTTAAGCCGGTTCCGATACACTATAATCAATTTTAATATATTTGTTAAGAGTTGGTTAATCGTCCAATTACCTTTCGGTTAGTTTCACTTAGTCTCAACTTA
The DNA here is from genome assembly GCA_016904865.1 of Pissodes strobi. Lineage (NCBI taxonomy): Eukaryota > Metazoa > Arthropoda > Insecta > Coleoptera > Curculionidae > Pissodes > Pissodes strobi. Next base: position 88,958 of record MU184465.1, on the reverse strand, counting down.
TTTTAGTCATCTGAACCGGTTCCGACGCGTTATAATTATTTTTAATAGATTTGGTTAATTTTGGTTAATCGTCCAATCAAGTTTCGGTTAGTTTCACTCAATCTACTTACTTTAGTCATTTGAACCGTTTCCGATAAGTTATAAACAATTTTAATAGATTGGGTTAGTTTTGGCTAGTCGTCAATTCAAATTTCGGTTAGTATCACTTAATATCAACTTGTTTTAGTCATTTGAACCGGTTACGATACGTTATAATCAATTTTAATAGATTTGGTTATTCTTGGTTAATCGTCAAATAAACTTTCGGTTAGTTTCACTTAGTCTCAACTTCTTTTACTTACTTGAGCTGGTTCCGATACGTTATTATCAATTTTAATAGATTTGGTTAGTTTTGGTCAGTCAGCTAATCAACTTTCGGTTAGATTCACTTAATATCAACTTATTTTAGTGATTTACGATACGTTATAATCAATTTTATTAGATTTGGTTAGTGTTGGTTAATCGTCGAATCAACTTTCGGGTAGTTTCACTTAGTCTCAACTTATTTTAGTCATTTGAGTCAGTTGCGATACGTTATAATCAATTTTAATAAATTTGGTTAGTATTGGATAATCGTCGAATCAACTTCCAGTTAGTTTCACTTAGTCTCAACGTATTTTACTTATTTGAGCCGGCTCCGATACGTTATAACCAGTTAGTTTTGGTTAGTCGTCTAATCAACTTTCGGTTAGTTTCACTTAGTGTCAACTTATTTTAGTTATTTGAGTCGGTTTTGATACGTTATAATTAACTTTAATAGATTTGGTTAGTTCTGGTAAGTCGTCTAATCAACTTTCGGTTAGTTTCACTTGGTCTCAACTTATTATACTTACTTGAGCTGGTTCTGATACGTTATAATCAATTTTAATAGATTTGGTTAGTTCTGGTTAGTCGTCTAATCAACTTTCGGATAGTTTCACTTAGTCTCAACTTATTTGAGTCATTTGAGTCGGTTCCGACACGTTATAATTAAGTTTAATACATTTGGTTAGTTTTGGTTAGTCGTCTAATCAACTTCCGGTTAGTTTTACTTGGTCTCTACTTATTTTAGTCAATTCAGTCGGTTTCGATACGTTATAATCAATTTTACTAGATTTGGTTAGTTATCTCAACTTACTTCACTTAGTTGAGCTGGTTTTGATACGTTATAATCAATTTTAATAGATTTGGTTAATTTTGGTTAGTCGTCTAATCAACTTGCGGTTAGTTTCCCCCTTCCTATATCTGTGGTTAGTTTCACTTAGTCTCAACCTATTTTAGTCATTTGAGTTGGTTCCGATACGTTATAATCAAGTTTAATAAATTTGGTTAGTTTTGGTTAGTTTCTAATCAACTTCCGGTTAGTTTCACTTAGTCTCAAGTTATTTTACTTATTTGAGCCGGTTCCGATACGTTATAATGAGTTTTAATAGATTTGGTTAGTATCGTCTAATCAGCTTTCGGTTAGTTTCCCTTTAGGCTCAACTTATTTTAGTCATTTGAACTGGTTCCGATACGTTCTAATCAATTTTAATAGATTTGGTTAGTTTTGGTTAGTCGTCCAATCAACTTTCGGTTATATTCATTTAGTCTCAATTTATTTTACTTATTTGAGCGGGTTCCGATACGTTATAATCAGTTATGCATAAACCGTGGCGTGACGTTCATTAAAATTTTCCGTGTCGTGATGCGACCTTGGAAACTCACTGTCAAGAAACCAAAGTATTCATCTGAACCGGCTCCGAAACGTTATAGTTAAATATAATGTTTCTGGTTAGTTTTCGTTAGTCGCCAAAATTCGGTTCGTTTTGGTTAGTTTTAACTTACTTTAATTTGTGTAGCCTATTTCGATACATTTTAGCTCGTTTCGGTGCTTTTGGTTACTTTTGATTAGTTTTGGTTAGTCATTCAATCAACTTTCCCATATGTTATAACCAATTTTAATGTTTTTGGTTAATTTTGATTAGTCTCCAAAATTCGGTTCATTTGGGTTATTTTTAACTTACTATAATATTTTTAATCTGTTTCGATACGTTTTAGCCATATTTGGTGCTTTTCGTTAGTTTAGGTTAAATTGGGTTAGATAATCGTCGTGGGTAGTCGTTCAATCAATATTCAGTTAATTTCAGTTAGTTTTAATAATTTAAGTCATTTCAATCGGCGCCGATACGTTATAATCGAATTTAAAGTTTTTGGGTAGTTTTGGTTAGTCGCCAAAATTCGGTTCGTTTTGGTTAGTTTTAACTTACTTTAATACTTTTGATCTGTTCCAATACGTTTTAGCCTTTTTTGCAGCTTTTGGTTACTTTCGGTTAGTCGTTGAATCAACTTTCGGTTAGTTTCTGTTAGTTCCAATTTATTTTAGTAATTTGAACCGGATCCGATAGGTTATAACCAATTTTAATTTTTATGGCTAGTTTTGGTTATTCGCCAAATTTCGGTTAATTTGAGTTAGTTTTAACTTACTTTAATTTTTTTTATTTGTTCCGATTCATTTGAACCCTTTTTGTGCTTTTGGTTACTTTTTGTTAGTTTGGGTTAGTTGTTCAATCAGCTTTCGGTTAGTTTCAGTTAGCTTTAATTTATTTTTGTCATTTGAACCGATTCCGTCCTCATAAACAGACTAACACGATGTGCCAAATGTAGCATGCACTTTTTCGTGATTTGATACCCCATAATAGGAAACCAAAAACATTTCCAATGTTAAAATTACACCACGTGCTTTAGGGTTTAAGTGTCAAAAAATAGTTGCAAATCGTCGGCAACGACATCACTCTTATATCCTCATTCATATTGCGTGCTCCAATGACCGTTGCTCCCAAGATGAGCGAGAAAATTAAATTGCTAGATGAGCGAGAAAATCAAATTGCTGCCATCAATGAGGATATCAACGCCATCGTGGAATGTTGTGAGGGAAACAATGTGCAGTTTAATGCAGGCAAGACTCAAGCAGCTGTCTTCTTAAAAAAAGCAAACACCGCAGGACCTGACTTATCAATGACAGGACAAACACTGACTGGCCTCATTCATAAGCTTGCTGGGCATCAACTAGAAAACAACATGTATTGGCGTAATCAGATCACCAAGATCGCCAAGGCAGCAGCACAAAAGCTAGGAGCACTCTAAGCAGTAAAAAAGTTGAATACACCTTATCAGCTCTTACTGCTCTATAAGGTCCATATAAGACCATCTCAAGAATACTGTTCCCATGTGTGGAGGTAGGCACCCAAACATTTGCTACAGAGGAGAGCAGTCCGTCTTGTGGATGACCCAGAGTTGACTAAAAGTTTTGATAGTTTTGAACATCGAAGGAAAGTGGCGGACCTATTTCTTTATTATCGATACAACTGCGAAATGTGTTCGAACAAGCTGGCACTTATGATTCCACTCAGAGTTGTGCCAAACAGAAACACCCGTCAGACATAAGCTGCTCATCAACATACGATTCAGTTGCGAATACCTAGGACGTCGCTGTTGCGGGATTCCTTTGTATGAAGGACTGCCTCGCTCTGGAATGGAATTCCGAGCAACGACTTTTCCAAAAACTACAACCTACAGCGCTTCAAGTCCAAAGTCCATAGTTTTCCCCGCACACGCACCGCTCGTTGAGTGGCATAGGATTTTTTCCTTTGTGTGTAGTTGAATAATAATCGTTTTTAGCTTATGAATCTCTGAAGCTTACTAACCCAAACTTTGATTTAAAAAATTTGAATGCTTCAAAATGGACTGTATTAATTTTTATTTATATGAATATTATATTATTTACTAAAGTGCGGGCTCAAAGCAGTTAATAATATATAAAAATGAATAAAAGCGCTTGTTTTACGACAAAAGGAAGAGCCATTAACGGAATTTTAATCGAATGCACGTCGCACAAAAAATGTAATAACATGTGTCAACAGATGGCCTTTAATAGAACGATTAAGTTTTTCCGTAGTATTAATATCAATCATTAATATGACATTATTACATATAAATGTCGAGAAATATGTAATTTCATGGGCAATTTCTTTTATTGCTATTCCCATTCATAGATTCAAATCAAGTACCATTTTCAACGAGTTTATAAATCAAATATCGTCATTCTTACGTGGATGAATCATTAAAGATATTATGAGGAATACCTTTTTCTATAACTGCTGGTTAAATTGGTCATACTACTACTCTTTTTATTAGTTGTTATTATCATTTGGGTGAAACTAAGAGTTAAGAATTCTATGTCCTCTTCTTTCACTATGATGGCCAGGTAGTCAGCAAGAGTTATTGCTCTAACCTGGGGTCCCAGTTTTTGTCTTAACAATTCTTCGTATTAGAGGTTCCATAGTGTTAGTCCGAGTACAAATCCCTGGGCATCCCTACTGGAATATCCTTTGTCACTCCTACTAATTTTAGTTTTCTGTCTTAAAAATAACTTATTAGATATTTTGGTATTTCTCGTCTGTTAAGTTCTCTAACAATAAAGCTCCATGTAGCATGTAGCAGAATTAAATGCGTTTTTTTATATTAAAAGTTATAAATAAGTGTATATGTTTCTCTTGATTGTCCCATCATATTTACTTCGGGTCACCAGTATTTCCACAGTCTTAACTGTACACTTCCTCCTCCGGACGCTGAAATGGTGCTTTGAGTAGTAAACGAATAATGTTGGTACTTAGTTATTATAAAGTTCGCGTGCATTGAATGATAAAAGTTCTAATTTCCTGAAACGAGGAGGTTTATCGATCTTAAACAAGTATATCTTTCTCCCTTATAAATAGTCAGTTTATCCGATTTTTGTTCAACATTGCGATAAAATTTTACATCCAAAAATTATGATGCGCAATTTTTTATTCAAAAGTGTGTAATTAGCGTCCCTACAAATTAAGCGCAGATCAGATTTTCTACCTCCAAAAATCCCATATTCCAAATTTTCAAGCGATTCTCTTTCAAATTGTTCAAATTATGGAATATCATATTGTGTCTTATTTCTATATAGAAAAATCTATAAGATTTGTTGTTTTATCTTAAAGTAAAGAGAACTTGTGATTATTTTAAGTTGATAAATTACCTATATCAATTTTAATGTAGTTACTGATTTGTGTCCTAGATCTACATCGATAGTCTGATATATCCTCTAATAGGTATCAGATATAATAAGTACTAATTAGTTCAAGTATAAAAAAGGGCAAACACAAATAATAAGCAAGCCACCAGAGCACGAGAAGAAACTGAACATGTCCAATAAATATTAGATATCATGACAACACATTTTGAGGATATTTGAAGACATTAAGATAAATTAAAGGCGAGAAAGTAATTAGAGGAAACACGGATTTTGAAGAAGATATATGAAACAGTCTGAAAATCGATAGTAAGGCAATAATTACGGGTTTTCCACTACTTTCATTCGGAAGTAGAAAATATTCTAGAAGGTCGCTTTCTAGAAGAAATTATTCAAGCAAAAATCCATATTACGAAATTGTGTTTCAGAAAGATCAGAAAATGGATACTTCGATAGATTTAACGAATCCGCAAAGAACATCTTTTTTGATTGATTTATATCTAACAGAAAATTCGATGGAAAAGTATCATACAAATCAATTGCAAGAAGGTCAGAAAACAGATCTTTCAATAGATGATGCTTGAACCAAAATTGTCATACAATGCTTATTAACCTCGTCATTTTACCGTTAAGTTCAGTGTAGCACTGATAAGTAGTTCAAAAAAAGCTGTTTGAAAATATGATCTGTGTTTCTGGAAGGATAGGTTTAAAGTTGAAGAGATATTTGAAATTGACAACTTACATATATAAAGCTTAACGGTAGTTCTGAATTTTATTTCTTGAACCGAAAACCGATAATCCCTAATTCTGTAATATTTTTTTCAGATGTTACAAGTTGTACAATGGCGTAAAATTTATTATGTGTACATACCCGGTGCGATATATAGCATCCTGCCCCCTCCGTTTTCCAGTTTCCAGCCTCTGCTATCTTCCCAGTCTCCCGGCTCTAGATTACGTCCAGATATTGCTCTTTGTATATCGCCTATCTATGTCGCCTTTGTTCTAGCTCTTCTTGTTTCTTTCTGGTTGTACCCATCTCCGCAATTTTTTGGGGAGCCTCTGTTTCTTCATTTTCTCTACATGCCCGTACGATACAAGTTGCCTCCTTTAGATTTTCCATAAGATTGTTGCTTATACTTACATCTTTTCTCAACTTTGGCCCTTGGCAACTCATTCCATCCTTGGCCGCTTGTCTACAAAAGTCCACTTCAAGAGCAAGAATCTTTCATTCTAAAACTTCTGTTATTTGCCATACCTCACATCCTCACATGATTTTAAATATGATTATATAAGATGTTTATGTTTTCGGGAAATATTGTTTGACCCTAAGATCGAGTTCAAGCTTCCTATCACTTTTTCTTTGGTTGATACTGTCGGTTATCTCTTTCTCTGTTCGACAATATTTATTCAAGACATACTTCTATACTCTCTTGTTGCATATGTTCTTCCTTCGTCTCCAATAATAAGTTATTTTATTTTTAAACGATTTACTGACAGTCCCCATTCATCATATGTTTTAGTTAATTTTCTCGTCATGAACCCAAGATCTTCTTTATCATGGTAAGTGACTATACCTGGTTGTCTGCAAAATAAAGGGCATATAAGGTTGTCATTATCGGCACACCCATTCCATAATTTGCCTTTTTCCAATTTTTCAGGGCCTCATTAAGATCAATTTTACGTGGGAGAGAAGCAGCTGAGACCCTTTGTAACTGGAAAGTTTTTTGATATTTCCTTTCCTAGCTCGATTACAGCCATATGTTGATTGTAGAGCTATTTAATAGCCATTATTGACCCAACCTAACCCAACTTAGATATAGTGACGTTGATTTTGCAGACGATAGAGAAGCTGCATCGTTTTGGGAGTCTTCATTAAGGAGCATCGACTGAAGAGAAAATGCACAAGCAATTTGCCGCCGAACCACCTTAATTGTAGTTGTAATTTATGGTACTAATTCAAGAACCAAAAAATATCTGCTGATTACCATTAGTAACCCGCTGAGCCTTTCATTCAAGTGGACAGGTTGCAAAGTTCTATGTCTCGAAAGTATTCTGTCGTGACTCGGTTTAATAGTCATATTTTGCTATTTCCCGCTTATTAAAATAAGTAGTGTCAAGTCAGCTATATATTTTAATATTTCTTGGCAATCGAGTGTTATGTGAACCATTTAAGCTTATGATTAATTATTTTAAGTTATATTTACGAATTTGATGTATAATGTAATTAATTTGTGATTTTCATATGCAATTCTATCATATATAAATGGATTTTTGTAGCCTTGTTGCTATTCTTTATTAAAATATGTATCGCATAATATATATGGTGCGAAATAACTCCTATACTCATATTTCTAAGATCCTGACAGCCAATTGAGAAAAGAACACCAGACCGAGACCAAAAATTAATGGTCCGAGACAAGATGGAGGCTAGTTTATCGAGCTCAATCATTATGACTAAGTATGCGAATATCGGAATGGAATATTGCATTGCCAAAATTGCATTTAAAATTGCTTAAAAGTTTGAAAACATGGTTTGAGTAAAAAAAATGGTTCTGTATGCAACTGTTCCTCCAATAACTTTCCAATATAGCGTTTACATCGATTTTAGAGCTTTGGCATCGATAAATCAAATTTTATTATCCATTTATAATCTTTTGCGGAAACTAATGACAAATAGTTCTGTGAGGTATAAAGTAAATGGCTTAAGGAGCTTTAGAGTTGAAAATCTAATTTTTATTCTAATTCATCCATATTTCTACTCAAGAAGGGGGTTTAAGAAGAAACATGATGCACAGAAAATATACTGTTGCCAGTGACAGAAGCTCTTTCCTGTTAGTAGAGCAACAATCAAAATATTTGTTTCGAGTATGATAGAAATGAAAATCCCTTTGCCTGTTTTATCTTTTTGATGATGCTACTGACATGTTATGGACCCTATTAGTTTCTTCCTTTTTCAATAAATCAGAATGTGAATGAAATATTGTATATCCTTAATTATCGCTTTTCTCCCCCCATTAAAAAGAAATAAGTTTTGTAAGTCAACACAGTTAAGGGAAACATATATATTGATCTGCACATGCGGGAATAAAGCTGAAAGCTCATCCGGTAGTCATGCGCCTTGTTCGTGAGGTTTGTGATTACTTATACAGTAATTAAATATAATCTGTTGCGAAACTAACTTGCACATATATTACATTGAATCAGATCAGATTGCTGCCATCAATGAGAATATGAACGCCATCATGGAATGGGTTGAGGAAAACAATGTTTAGTTAAACGCAGGAAAGACTCAAGCAGCTGTCTACTCAAAAAAAAAAGCAAACACCGCAGGACCTGACTTATAAATGACAGGACAAACACTGACTCTGGCCTCATACATAAGCTTGCTGGGCATCAACATGTCTTGGTGGAATCACGTCGCTAAAATCGCAAAGGCAGCAACACAAAATCTAGGATCACTCTATAGAGCAAAAAAGTTGTATGCACCTCATCAGCTCTTACTGCTCTATAAGGCCCAGCTTAGACCATCTCTGGAATACTGTTCCCATGTGTGGAGCTAATGGGGAAGAAATGGGCCCTACATTTCTTCAAATTGTTTTTGACTTATGTTACCATCTTAGATAATGGATTCTTTTAAATTTTGTTATAAGGCTCTGATTCGATTAAATTATTAATTCTGTGAAAATATTCGCTTTTGTCTAATATATCAAGCTAATTACCTTTGTCAGCTTTTAAGTAGGAAACAGCTTTCTCCTTTAATCTCTTGATTGTACTTTTTCCTTTCCCAGGCCGAGAGTTCATATTATCATTACTTACATTTATTGAGATCGGATGTTTGCATGCTTCTCTAACAAATCTTTTAGTAAAGTCAGGAAGATGTCGAATAGAGCTTTGAATATTACCTACAAGGTATCCATTGGTGGAGGCAATGCAAAATGCAATCTTTTATTTAAAAGTTCCAATTCAGCTTTATCAAAAGATCAGTGTTTACGACTGCCTGAAAAATATCAGAACTAGGTCTCATTTTCCTGAGTTTTCAAGTTTCTTCTTGATGGATGACATTTTCTTGGTGTATTTTGTATTAATTATTAAAAACATTTCTTCTGGAACTCGTACTATTCTTCATGTTCAATATTTTTTAATCTAAATGTTAGTTTTGTATATAGTCTGTATGCTTTTTTTATTTATACTGTCACGGCTAGCAACAATCCGAATGTTTTTGTGCTACCCTATATAACTAGCCTTGTCACGTATATGTATGCTATAGATGTGGCAGGACTGGGCATTTCAAAAGAGGCTGTCAAGTACAAAGATTTCGGGAGTCATTAGTAAATAGGGCACGAAACCGAAATGTTTCAAATCAGTGCTATATATGTGGCAGGACTGGGCATTTCAAGAGAGACTATAGAGTACAATTATACGGTCTACATCTCCATTCAAAGACTCCAGCAGTTCAAAGTCAAGTCAGGTAGAGTTAAAACAATATAACTTTAAGGCCAAGCACAGGGAAGGCATAATAATATAAACTACTCAAAAATGAATAGGGATATTGATTTTTTTTATATTTCTTTGTAGTCCTGGATTTTTGGCATGGAAGCATGCAGAGGAACCTGCTTTTCACTGTGGGTGGAGAATTTTTTAGTTTTACAATGATTTAATTGTTTTTTTGTTGAAGATTTTAATTTTCAAATATACAGGGTGCTTTAGAAAGGATTGCAATATCCATTATTTTTTATTAACTCTAAACTTTTGGATTACAGATTTTTATTAATTTTTCATTCTGCACCTGTGTTAACTTCTCCTGAAACGGTTTTGGAACTACTTGCCTACTGGGAAAAATAAGGTATCGATTAATACATTTCTACATTTACGTTGAAACATTTTGACCTCCATTAATATCAGGTAGCCTAGTCCGGTGTCACATTATCTGATAGTAGTTATTTATCAATTTCATTTTTCAGTACCTTTCATAGGTCTTAAGTTACAAAAGCATACATAACTCATTTTGCCGACGTACTAATCTCATTTATTAAATGTTTAGTGTTTATTGATAAATGAAGTACCAGTATTCATTTGGGAATGCAACATGCAGCAAAATCACGTGACAATGGAACAGTTAAATATTGCCGTACGCAGGTTCCCAAGAGGATATCGCGAAAATGAGACAGCCGCAGTACACGGTACAGATAAACTGGCAGTGCAACAAGAAGACCTGGAAGTGGATCGCTGCGGGTAACAACTCCTCAACAAGATCGATTTCTTATCATTAATATAAGATTGCGCCCATTTTCTACTGCACGACATCTGCAATAAGCCTTTTCCAATGCCACTACCACCCGAATCTCAGACCAATCTGTTAGAAACTGCTTACGTGAGGTAGGAATTTCATCATGTCGGCCTCTGAGAAGCCCATTTTTTATATATTTTTTTTTTGGTAAGGCGATGGAACCGATTTATCGATACCCTCCTGGCAACAAGGAGGGTAGTGTGGGACTCTCCCTGCACATATCTATGCAGGAAACTACCCACCAAACCACCGCCGCCTGCGAAAACACGCCTTCTCGTTTTCGCCAATCTAGTTACGGGGTGACCCTGTATAACCAATTGCCTCTAAAGTTATTTCCACTCACTGCCCATACTATGGGCGCCTCTTTATTCTAGTTTTCTTAAATGTCTTCTCCTAAATGTCTGTATTTTATTCAAATACTCTATTTATTATCGCTTTTGGTCTTTTGTAGCACGGTCTTCGTCTTGTTCTATTGTTTCCTACAGTAGGATCGTAATTACATAATTCTCTTAGCTCTATATTTACATGTTCTGCTATATTTACAAAAAATTTCTGTACCTTCTGTTTGATAAACTCTGTAATAGTTGTCCACTCAAGATCCCGTATAATATCCTTATTTCTTATAAACCAGGGCGCATTTACAGCTTTTCTTAGCGCTTGACTTTCAACTGATGTTATCCTCCTCAAGTTAGTGTTGCTCACCGTCCCCGCCCATACTGAGGAACAGTATGTCAGTTGCGCCCGAATTATCATTTTAATGATATTTAACTTAGAAGCTAATTCAAGCTCGCTCCTCCTTCCAATCAATGGATACAATAAGTTGTACTCCTTCTTCGCTTTTAATCTTATTGCATCGATGTGTTTATGCCAGCACAATAAATACACTGTCCATTGTAGCGCCCAAATATTTGACTTCCTTATTCCACGGAATGTCTGCATCTTTGATTATAATTCTCCTGTCCGGCCGTAGCCGTCTTTTTTGAAAGAATATCGCTTGGGTTTTGTTCTCATTTACCTTAATCTTATTGTTAATTGTCCATTTTCTATACAAGTCTATTTCGCTCTGAAGTACTTCGCTTATAATTCGTGGATTTCTATGTCTGAATAAGAAGGCCGTATCATCCGCATAGAGGCCCAACATACCCTTGCTTGTAGTAGGTATGACACTAGTGTATATATTATAAAGGGTTGGGCCCAATACAGATCCTTGCGGTACACCTGCATGCGCTTCTCGTATGTCGGACAGCTCCTTACCTATTCTTACCTGAAAGGTACGATCTTTCAGGTAACTGTTTAATAAGCTGCAAATCTTTAATGGAAAGCTGAGTTTCATCATTTTGCTTATTAAACCATCATGCCAAATTTTATCAAATGCTTTCGCTATGTCCATAAAGATTCCGCCTGTCGCCTGCTTCATGTTAAACCCTTCCACTATATACTCTGTGAAGCGCAGCACCTGCTGCTCAGAAGAGTATCCAGCTCTAAACCCAAACTGAGCAGCAGGCATGACCCCAAGTTCCTCAATTGTCTTGTTAATTCTTCTTTTTAATGCCCTCTCAGCCACTTTTGAGGTAGCCGATAATAGACTTATAGGTCTATAACTACCAGGAGAGGAGAGATCCTTTCCCGGTTTGCCAAACACTATTATGATTGAGTGTTTCCACGCGTTTGGAAAATGATTAAGTCTTAACATTGCATTCGTGATGTTTGCCAAGTAGGCTCTTCCCACCTTAGGTATTTCCTTTAACATTTTGTTTGTTACTGTATCTCCTCCCGGTGCCTTCTTTGTTCGTAAGTGTTTAATTATAGACCCTATTTCATCCGGTGTTACAAAGTCATAACTCTTGTCATTTTGTACATTATTTAGCCTGTCAAGTGTATTGTCCACTTCCTTTTCAATTCCTTCTTCCTCATCGGTGTCAGCATCATCTAGTTGGTTGTTAGTAAAAACCCCTTCTAGATGTAGAGCAATAGCATCAGCTTTTTCCTTGTTAGAATACTTGAGGCCATCTTTACCATATATAGGTGGGATACGGGTTGGTTCCCTCCTGAGAGCTTTGCATAATCCCCAGGCTGTATTCGTCTTCGTGCTTAAGTTCTTAAGCGTAGTTTTCCAGCTTTCTTTCATAAATGTTTTTAACCTCTCCTTCATAACGTTAGTGTGGAAATTTAGCTCTCTCTTGGTAATCTCATTTTTCTCCCTGGCATATTTTCTTCTGAGTCTCCTATTTTCTCTTATAGTGTTCCTTAGCTCTACGGGCAGTGAGTCTATTGATCCTTTATTGATTATCTTGGTGTCAGAGCATCCATTATACGTCTCTATCATTTTGTTTGTGAAACTAGCAACTGCTTGTGTTCCAGATGATTTATGTTGCCTATTTTTGTTACTTTTGTTTCTTCCTGAAGCTTTTTCTTGTATCTGACCCAATTGGTGATTGTTTTCTTCTGTTGAATTTTGATTGGGGTCCCCTCTCCAATTTGTAGTGCTACCGGATTATGGTCCGACGTGCCCACATTAATACTTTCAATTAAATAGTTATCATCTAGGTTTCTGATAATAGCTACGTCTAGCACTTGCGGGATTCCATTTGTATATGTTAGATATGTTGGCTTCTCAGGTCCTAGGACAACCACACCAATCTCCTCCGCTACTTCAACCAAGGCTTTTCCACTTGGACACCGGTACGAGCTGTTCCAGGATCTGTCCTTTGAATTGAGGTCACCCATCACTACTGTTGGGAAATTGTCTCTAAACAAACTTTTAACATCAGCTTTTGGAATAATTGTGACTGGTCTTTTATACAAAGATGAAATTTTTATTTTCCTACGGCCTGCCATCAGAATTATAGAAATGTTTTCTATAGGTCCGGCTTCAATTGAGTTTATCTTATAGTGTTGCATGTCCCGTCTGACTAATATTGCAACCCCCCTTATTCCTTGAGTAGCTGCATTACTGTAGAAGATATAATTTTTAAACGCCATTCTCCTTGTGTCTTCCCCAATTAATGTTTCCTGCAGCAACATTACTTGGGGTTGATTTTCCTCTAAATATAGCATTATGTCATTTTTCCTGGATCTAAGTCCGTTTACGTTCCAGGATACAATGTCCAATTTATTCATTAAGATCATCCAATATTTCCTTCAGCGCCTGCAGGAGCGCATTTTTTATCTGCGCCACCTGCGTGATCCCTTTTTCTTTTTGTTGTTGCTTCCTTGGTTCATTATTTTGCTAAGTGTTATTTGCATTAGCTCCATTTATAGTTTTGACTTGTCCTTGTCTATTTCCGAAGATCTGTTGGTACTTGGGGCATCCTCTATAATTTGCGGGATGTCCCTCTTTCCCGCAAATTACACATTTAGCATTCCTAATATTTGGGTCTTCGGGCCTCTGTAAAGTACACATTCTGGATGGGTGATCCCCTGCGCATTTAACGCATCTGTCTGCCATAGGGCAGTTTGATTGTCCATGTCCATAGCGCTGACATTTAAAGCACTGCGTTGGGCCTGGCATTTTTTTCTTGGGCACAATTTTCACCACCATGTCAAATATTCTGTCGACTTCAAAGATTTCTTTCTTCGCGGTCTTTATCGTAAATAGCGGAAGAGGGTTTTTAGTTTTAAAGTCAATTATTCGACTAACTTCAACATCCTCAAATCCCATGTAACTTAGCTCTAATCCAATACACTCAATTGTGGTGTCTCTATCAAGACCTCTCAGTACCGCATGTAGCTTCCTGTCGGCCTCCAATTTGTATGAATAATATTGTATCCCCTGTTCTGTCAAATATCTTGTCATCAATCTATGATGATCTTCACTCTTGACATATACTCTCATGTCCTCTCCCTGCATTTTTGCGTAATCAATCTCTATACCGGCCTTCATTAACTCGTCCCTTATATCTATCCAGCTCCTGCAGCTCTGATTATTTATAGGCGGAACTGTTTTCGCCTTTTGAGCATATGTTATTGTGATGTTTTCATCCTCGGTTGCTGTCTGCGTCATCTTCTTTGGGGCAGTCTTCCCGCTGCCAATCCTGGGCCATTCTGAAGGGCCCACTCTTGAATCCTCTTCTTGTTGTGTTTGCTGCAAAGTATTTCTATTGTTCATCTCTTCAAGGGTATTTCTTAGCGTCTTCATTTCTTCCCTTATCATTCTTATTTCCTCCTGCTCAGCTTTTCTGACGCGCTTCATGGCATCAAATTCATCCCTCGCCTTCTTAAGTTCACGCTTGGTCGTCTCATCAGCTTCTCTGACTCGCCTTATGGCATCCAATTCGTCCATCGTCTTCTTAAGTTCATGCTTGGTCATCTCAAATAACCTTTTATACTCTAGAGCCTCACTGGTAGCTGTAGGATCCCTATCTGATCTACTTTTCATTTCGATACTAGCTTGAGTATCTTCTCTTTGCCGTTTAGCTTTCTGAGCTGTTGTAACATCCGTCTCTTCTGTATGATCTCTATGATCACTCTTAATCCTCTGTCCACTAGTCGACGGTGGAGGCCCCCCGCCTTTGCTTTTATGCCCAGGGGGGGGGGGTTCCCTCCCCCTTTCATCTTGAGCCGCGCACTCCCTAGCACTAGTCTATTATGATATCAAATTCACAAAATAAATCTTAACCTATGAAGAAATCACGGCTACTTCGTTCACCGCGATTTAATCATCAGTAATCTTTAATGCTTCAAAAAATATCAAATTTTCGCTATTTATTATTATTTACCAGTTTCTAAACAATCAAGTCATATATTATAGTCTATCTTAATATTTAGTTCACTTACCGCTATTTAGTACGGTAACGTTAACCTTAACGTTATTCCCGTATCACTTTTCTGAGTCCTATTTTCCCAGGAAATACGATGCACTGATAATCCACCGAATATCTGCCCACTAACGGTAACGCTAAACGCTAACGCTATTTCCTCTTACTCGGTAAACAAGCACCACTTTCCGTAAACGATGAAC
Organism: Pissodes strobi; assembly: GCA_016904865.1. Taxonomy (NCBI): domain Eukaryota; kingdom Metazoa; phylum Arthropoda; class Insecta; order Coleoptera; family Curculionidae; genus Pissodes; species Pissodes strobi. The sequence goes on along the minus strand of MU184465.1, from coordinate 73,652 downwards.
GCCTAAAAACCGCTAACGTTATTTTTCACCGTTACGGTAACATTATTTATCTCCGTTAAAGTTTGAGCCGGATTGACTTTGTTGGATCGTGAAAAAACACAACCGTCCGCGTCAACAACCGTAGCCTCACTTGAGAAGCCGAGCAAGAATTCCTGCCCACAGAAGACAGCGAGTTCACTAGGCACGGTTACGTTTAGAAGAGGAATCGTCTTGGAATGACATTCTGTTTAAATATGAGTCAAGATTTTTTCTGCCTAATGACAGTCGACTCCCGAGATTTTATCGAAATGCGAGAAATCGTACTTTACCTCAATATGTTGTTGCGTTCGGTGGTGGAGGTATTATGGTCTGGGCAGGAATCTCGATGGATTTTTGCACTGATCTCCATGGCCAGCGATATAACAAAGATATCATTTTGAGACCTGTGTTGAATCGCGCTAATGCAGCTGGACGACAATGCCAGAGCGCATAGAGCGCAAGTGGTTTTAAATACGTTTGGCGACGAAGAAATAAATCATCTTCCCCTTCCACCCCTCTCTTCGGATGTTAATCCTATAGAACATGTGTGACACTTTTTACAAAGACGACTGCATGGCCATCATCCACAGCCTACAACTCGATCAGAGCTCAGGGACGTTTTACCTGTTTTATGGCAGCAAATACCGCAGGAACATAGTAATCACTGCATTGCGAGTATGCCAGTAAGGTGCAGGAGCTGTTATTGATGCTCATGGTGGGGCTACACGTTTTTGATTATTGTACCAAATTGTTTTTTTTTCATTATTCTTATTGCTATTATGCTTATAAACTTGGAGAAACAAATATTTTTAAATGTTTTAAATTTTTAACAAAGATCTTTAAAACTTGTAAATAAAATTGGAATTGTTTTTAACTGATTTAATTTTTTTTGCTTCAGTCCACTTGCAAAGGCATTGCCTATAATACCCTAATGGGCATTGCAAGTAGGAAACGGCGAGGAGGAAAGATACCGATGGACTAGCAAAGAATTGTTAACAAAGATCTATAGAACTCTACTAAATGAAGTTTGAAATTTTAATAGCGATGACTGAAACTTGGATACTTATTTTTATTAGTAGGCAAGGGGTTCCAGAACCGTTTCGGGAGAAGTTAACACATATGCAGAATGTGATACAAAAATTATTTAAAACCCCTCATACAAAAGCTTAGTGTTATTCAAAATTAAGGGATATTGACACCCTCTTTAAGCACTCCGTATATTTCAAAATTAAAACCTTCATCAAAAGAAAACAACCAAATCATTGTAAAGCCAATAAAATTATCCACCCAGTGTGAAAAGCAGGTGCCTCTACATGCTTCCATGCAAACAATACAGGGCTCCAAAAAATACAAAAAAAACTATATCCCTAATTATTTTTGAGTAGTTTAGATGCTCTATCCAGAAGCACATGCGAGGATAATTAGGCCAGTGCATTTATACTAGACCCGGAAGAAATTAATATAAAAATGAGACTGGTGGCAAGTGGTAGTGTTTTATGTGCTGATTAACCAACTAAAAGTCCCCACCCCTCCGTTTTGCATAACACCCTCAAATCATGACCGCCATCTTGATTTTCGTGACTTTTTCTATAAAAGCCATAATAACTCGAAAACTGCTGAAAATTTGTAAAAAATGCAAATCGGAAAAGTGAAGATAATAAAAAAATACATCAAATAGGCTAATTTTCAGGTTGATATGTATATATTCTCACTAGTTATCGCTCGATGAAAAACAAAGAAGTAATTAAAATTAACAAATTAAATCATTATTTAGCCTTAAATAGAAACATAATATAATGTATATACACTAAAAAAAGTATTAACACAACATTTAAGTATATTGATACAGAATTTTACTATTTATACGTTTCACCCATACAGGGTGTTCCAACAATAAAATTGATAATTTTGGTAATATACCTATTTGAGAAAAAACGTTTAAATAATCCAAATCTAGCATTACCATATGGCTCTAAAAACAATCCTATATCTATTTTAAGCTTCCTCATCACTTTCTAGGTCATTTTCGTTAAAATGAGGAATATTATGACATGCAAGTATTGCAAAGGTTAGAGCAATAAAGACTTGATTTTCTGCATATGCAAAACTTCCCACAATCACTCTTACAGTTGCAGTAAATCAATTGCAAAATAAAACTAGGAGCGATGGGATCTGTTGTTGTTTGAGGAAAAAGTAAATTATTTTTTGCAACCCACCCCCACTTTTTTGGGTCTAGTTTGTTTCCTAACCATTCCTGTACTTGCAAGTATACCCTGAGAAAATCATGTTCTGAAGCATTAGAAGTAGGGGGAAGTATTGCTACTTCAAAGTTGTTACGAAGGTTTTGACGCGCTGTTAAAGTGTTATATTTATAAAATCGCATTTCGTTTAACGACTTGGCACACCGGATTTTCCCGTACATTCTCATTAAAAATAATTCTCCATTTTTTATGATATCGCATCTATTTGCTAAAGGATCTTTAAAAACTTCGACCAACCAAACTCCTTTTCGTTTTGAACAAGCTTTAGAGCTTTGAGCTTGCCTTGTCTATAAAGGCAAGAGGTTCTGTCAGTACCTGTTGCCGCATGTAAGAATTGTCTTTTATATGTTTGTTTAATTTATTTTGTAATCCGTGTAGGTTTGTAAATCGGTCTGGTTTAGATTGTCTACCTGGTCGCATAATAAAAATGCCACTATTTTTGACATCCGGTATCGGGCACTAGTAGGTCTGTATCTTCTTCAACCAAGGTTACACAACTGTTACTTTCATTCAAATCAATTGTTGTCTTTACAATTTCAGTATCAGCATCGCCTTCAGCTTGAATTGCAGATATTCCTGCAGTTTGAAATTTTGATATTAGGGCACGTATAAAATGTTGTTTATTGTGAGGGTTACTTAAAAACTTTTCTTGAGAAATTGTTAAAACCGAAGTTTCGGAGATGGAAATATCAGCACAGCTCTTTGGATGACGACGTAATTGCTCTTGGTTTTTAGTAATCACTGTTTCATACCCATCAAAGACAACTGTGCTATTTGTGCCGTAGTGATACTCAACATATTTGAGGTATTGAGAAAATACGCTGTCATATGTGGATGGAAACTGCCAGACAACTTTGTGTAATAAATGTCCGCCGTCTATAACAAAAATAGTGTCTTCTGGAATCTTATCTGAAGGAGGACATTGTTTATCCATAAAGGCAGAGAGAGCCGCTTTGTTTGTTTTTCAAAGAGGTATTTTCAAAGAGTGATGAAGGGTATGCCGAAAGCTCATGATTAAAACATTCTTTTAAATTTTCTTCGGATTTACTACACACACATATAATTCTGTTAAAGAGTCGGCTTGGATTTACAGAAGACGACTGATTGTGAGCTTTAATTTTTTTTTCACAATAGGCAAGGGTTTTGATTTGTCATTTCATTTTAATTTTAAGTCAGCGAAACTAATTCCTATCATCTGTTCACTTGTCTTTCTGCCTATATCTTCAGCTTGATTATAGTTTATATCTCCAGAAGCAATTATACCAGTCGATATTGAATTTAACGCATCTGTCTGGGTTTCAAATGGATTATGTGATTCTAGCCGTTCAGATAAACGGCCCAGGTCTCGGAAGTCCCGGTCTTTACGAGATGGTCGAAGCTCTACATGTTGCTCGGAATAAATTGTGTTACTTCCAGAAAATTCCTTCAGTGCATCACAAAATTTAACACATTGTGGCATAGATAACACCCACTTGGCTAAAGTTTTCTCTGACAATCCCCGCCCATGAGTTAAACCCCCTTGAGCTTTTAAACACCTCATTAGGGTTTGCTCAATGGTCATGTCAGACCAAACACCTGACCAAAACTTCTCTCTAGTTCTTCGTAGCGCAAAATAGTTGTAAAATCTCTCTACTTCCGCGCTGGAAGTATGGAAGATATAAACGAGATGATTTTGCATAAGGCAGATGGCCAGCTGCATGAAAAAAATTAATAATTTTTTTTACACACTGCAAATGTAAATCAAAATTTGCTGTTCTTTCTGCAAAGACAAACATTTTTACTAGCTCAACCTGTTCCCAATACCGGCACCACAGCTTTCCTGTTCTGCGCTCATTACTTTGAATGGAAATAGCGTCTACCAAGGAATCAAAAATATGTTCAACACCTGGATGTAAAAATCCCATGGGATCGTAAAAGCCAATATTTTCTGACTTAAGCAATATCAGGGATAAAGCCAGTTGGGTTAGGAAATGGGCACGTATCGAGCGTGCATACGAATGTCCATTTAACATAGCCGGTATACTATTTTTTGCATAGATGCTATTCCAAAGTTCTTCCAGGCCGCTGCCTTCCATAACGTAGCCTATAGATCCGAGAAAGGACATTAGCATATGGAGACCTACTAGCCGTACCCATATTTTCTTAAGTGTACTATATTCCTCTGCAGCCAATACTATTTGAACCGCTGTAATACACAGTGGTTGGTCAAATGTTACCATACATTAAAGCACAGAAAAGATTGCTTACGTCTTATTATGAGAGACACAGCGCTGTCGGTGGCCTACTATATTGACAAAAACCAAGTTACAAATATTATTTCAAAAATATTTTTGAAAATTGTGTAATATAATAAAACTAACAATACAGGTTAATTTTTATTGCGCCTACATAATATAAATTAACGATGTAATAGTAAAAAAACGAGAAAAAACGAGGAATTTTTGTAAGCGTTTAAATTAAATTGCCTGTATCTCCATTATTACGTAACCTAAAAATATGATTTTAGAACAAAACGATGCGGATTTTAATTTTGCAAAAAACACTCTTTTACACATTTTTAAAATTTTGAGCACTTTTCGAGTTATTATGGCTTTTATAGAAAAAGTACAGAAAATCAAGATGGCGGCCATAATTTGAGGGTGTTATGCAAAACGGAGGGATGGGGACTTTTAGAATGTTAATCAGCACATAAAACACTACCACTTGCCGTCAGTCTCATCTTTATATTAATTTGTTCCGGGTCAACCATATAAACATGTATAACTGCTCTGGTCTAAATTATGAACATTGCCAAAGAATAGATCAACGAGAAGGAATCACTCTCAGTAGGCGAATCAAGTTTAAGGTTGGTCAGCAGTGGACCACAGCGCAACTTAGAAAAGATCAGCTTGAGGACAGTGAAAAAGCACTACTGCTAAAAGCTAAAGAATAACGTCAACCAAGACCAAGCTGGAGAGATATTTCAACAAAGGGATTTACTTTTAAATCTCTGTGGGTTCAGTGGGATTCCCTGGTAGTTGAAAATGGACTCCTTAAAAGAGTCTGGGAAGATGGAAAAGTAGTGAAGACGCAGTTAGTGGTACCAAGGAAGAGGGTATCGGAAGTCCTGGAAGAAGTACATAATGGAAAGTTTGGTGCTAATCTCGGAGTTAACAGAACGATTGACAAGATCCGCGACAGTTTTTACTGGGTCAACTACTGCCAGAATGTGAAATCATGGTGCCGGCCTTAGAGTATACAGGGTGTTTCAGAATTGAATGCTAATCCTAAAGGGTGATAATCTTTGAGTGATTTTAAGAAAAAAAATGTCATATGAACATAGGTCCGCAACCGCCTTATTTTTGAGATACAGGGTGTTGAAAATTAAAAAAAAAATCGGTTTTATCCCAATATTTCTCAAACCGCTGTAGATATTTATTTACATTTTGCTAGGTATTAAGTACGTATAAAAATAAAGTTTTTTAAGCAAAAGATTTTTTTCAACTCCAATCAGTGGCCTCTTATATTTTTAAACGAAAAAATGAAACGCAACTGCTTTTTTTCAAAATAAAACTAATTTTCACAAACTCTTATTATTTTTAATAAGAATGTCTTCTTGAGTTTTTTCTGTCCGACGAACAGTTTTCGATTAAAAAAATAAAATGCATTTATCTGCACGGTCCTAATTCTTAAATTTTGAATAATGTAAATCAAAGAAAAACATTCTAACAACATTATTCAAAATTTAGGAATTAGAACCGTGCAG
>MU184465.1:43982-67618 GCA_016904865.1 Pissodes strobi | reverse complement strand
AGTTAACAGAACGATTGACAAGATCCGCGACAGTTTTTACTGGGTCAACTACTGCCAGAATGTGAAATCATGGTGCCGGCCTTAGAGTATACAGGGTGTTTCAGAATTGAATGCTAATCCTAAAGGGTGATAATCTTTGAGTGATTTTAAGAAAAAAAATGTCATATGAACATAGGTCCGCAACCGCCTTATTTTTGAGATACAGGGTGTTGAAAATTAAAAAAAAAATCGGTTTTATCCCAATATTTCTCAAACCGCTGTAGATATTTATTTACATTTTGCTAGGTATTAAGTACGTATAAAAATAAAGTTTTTTAAGCAAAAGATTTTTTTCAACTCCAATCAGTGGCCTCTTATATTTTTAAACGAAAAAATGAAACGCAACTGCTTTTTTTCAAAATAAAACTAATTTTCACAAACTCTTATTATTTTTAATAAGAATGTCTTCTTGAGTTTTTTCTGTCCGACGAACAGTTTTCGATTAAAAAAATAAAATGCATTTATCTGCACAGTCCTAATTCTTAAATTTTGAATAATGTAAATCAAAGAAAAACATTCTAACATTATTCAAAATTTAGGAATTAGGACCGTGCAGATAAATGCATTTTATTTTTTTAATTGAAAACTGTTCGTCGGACAGAAAAAAGTCAAGAGGACATTCTTATTAAGAAATAATAAGAGCTGCTTGCGAAAATAAGTTTCTTTGCTTAAAAAATTTATTTTTACACGTACTTAATACCTAGCAAAATTTAAAGAAATATCTACAGCGGTTTGAGAAATATTGGGATAAAACCTTTTTTTTTTTTAATTTTCAACATTTGTATCTCAAAAATAAGGCGGTTGCGGACCTATGTTCATATGACATTTTTTTCTTAAAATCACTTAAAGATTCTGACCCTTAAGGATTAGCATTCAATTCTGAAACACCCTGTATAGTTGAAATATAGTCTAAGGTGCCGGCAGTGTTCAACTTGTGTCTCAAGTCAAGGACCCCAGACAAGATCTAGTGGGAAGATGAAACAGAATGATGTGGGACTACCGCTTGAACGTCACGCCAGTGACCGAATGAAGGCTCGATATGATCTCCAAGCTTACTCTATGGGCTTTTAGATGAACGATAAAGTCTGGTTATATAATCCGCAGAGGAAGAAAGGAAGGTCTGCCAAGCTAACGCCAGTATGGGGAGGGCCCTATAGAGTCATCAAAAGAATTAATGACGTAGTGTATAGAATTCAACGTAGTCCCAGAAGCAAACTGAAAGTTGTCCACCTCGGCAGGCTGAAAGCATATCACGGACATGAAGTAACTGATCGGAACAATTAGGTTTAAGAGGGCGGCAATGTCACGGCTAGCAACCATTCGGATGTTTTTGTGCTACCCTATAGAACTAGCCTTGTCGCGTCTGCCATGGTAGTGTTGATGTTGGATATGGTGGGGAGAGCCTCGCCTTGGGGGACGTCTAAGATAGAGTGCGATAGGCGAGCATGTTTGCTTTTCCTTGGCTGTAGCCACCGTGATGCCACATTCGTCGGTCAGAGGTGGGAAAGACGTTTTTGTAAAGTTAATACTTACTGCCTTTGCTACCGGCCAGAAATTCCTGGATCCACCGGAGCATTGCAAAGGTTTATTCCTGATTCTTTGATTGTGTTTGTCCTTAGTTTCGTCGATCACACGTTTGCATTCGTTTCTTGCTTCGATCGGCGCTCTGATTTTGTTGCTAGTACTTGTAGGCTTGCTGTTTCCTACCTACAGTTCTTTCGCATGTTCTGTTGAACCAGGTCTTTCCTTTTGATGGCAACTTGATGGAATTTCGCAGCCGACTGACGGATCGTCAGTGCCAAAGCAGACGTCGAGCCAAGGAAAATCTTGGTAGAACTCCCTTAGATCGTCCCAGTTTGCAGAATTGTAATGCCAGATTTTGCGAGGCAATGGTGGATCCTTCTGTAGAAGTGGCAATTCACAAACCGTTGTAATAAGTTTGTGATCAGAAGTACCTAATGACGGACCAACTATAATTGTGTACTGGTCAGGATTGGTGGTTAGGAAAAGATCCAGGAGAGCGGCGAATTCGTTCCTCTCTGACATTCGAGTTGGTTCGTCTACAAGTTGAGTAAGCACGCAGCTGATGGCAAATGCTTCAACTTCTATACCTTCGTTGTTGGTCTTGTTGTAATGTTTGAGCCAGTTGGTGTTGTGGGCTTTGAAGTCTCCCAGATCAATTATTTTTTAATTGGGGTGATCGACCTGTATTGAGTCAAAAGTGGTCGCTAGTGTTGTAAAAAAGCTTTGGCAGACTCTATCGCTGGAAGGGCGATAGAGACAGCATATAAACTTAGTTAATCCCTTGGCGGGGAACTTGAGCCACATGACGTCAAGGTTGTTCGGTTCGAGTGTTTCCGCGCGGTGACATGAAAGGTCGCTTCGGACAAAAAGGTATATTCCGAACTTATGTCTAATTCGGGTTTGTAAGTCGTAACCAGGATAGGGGTAGTTTACTGTTGTTATTGTGGAAGATACTTGTGTTTCTGTAAGTGCTAGTATGTGTGGTCTGTTTGCTTGTGGATGTTGGTGTACCGAATTTATGTTTGCATTAAGGCCTCTTATGTTGCAGAAATCTGTTCTAAATTGGTTCGGTATCTTTGCTGTCTGTGAAACGCTGCATGAAGGGCTCCCAGGGCCACCCGGCGCGGCGCCCGGAGATCCGAATGGCCGGCGAGTTCACCTCTGGAATATTTTGATCCTGGAAGCACCATCATGTCTATATATTCCTACTGTGGAACTCAGAATCATTCCTTTGTGGGTCCATAGTCTGACAGGGGTAAGAATTCGGTTTGTTGAGTCACTCAAGGTGGCCCATCGAAAAATTTCCACGAAGGTTTCTTTCTTGTAAAGGAATAAATGAAAATACGCTCGGACACGTAAACTTTAGTTTTCAGGAGGACAATTTTTTCCATATTTGTGTCCCCTTTGCTCGAACCCCTAGGATGGGAGGGGGGGGGGGGGCTTTCACCCTTAAAATTTTAAATAGAAGGAAGGGGGGAGGCGAAGGCGAGTGATACTTTATTTTAAAAGGAATTGAATTCTCTTTGTAATGGGAACTTGCTCGCTTGAGCAGTTCATGAGAAATACCAGAGATACCAACGAAAATAAAAAATCGCAATACAGATCAGATTAAAAAAATAGGTTTGTCAAGTATTTCATTTTGTAATCGGATTGAACAGGAAGTTTTAAAAAATCGGGAACAAACATACATTTTTATAGAAGCCTGTATAATGTTCGGTATTAAAATTTAAGTGCCCAACTAAGCGCGGATTTATTACGAAGGGATACGGCTATACATCAATAATAATTTTATTGAGAACTAACAATCCATTCAGAAATTATCTAGTTATAAAATTGGTATAAATTTTGACTTAGTCACTTTCTATGTAAGCCAGTGTATTATGCATTATCGTCCGTTTATTTAAACTCACGCATACGCTGCGCTAAAAGTTGATTATAAGAAATCATACAAAACAGTTTTGGGAAAGGTAACCCAAAATATGAAGAAAAAAAACATTTTTTTGCATGCTAATTATAAATGTTGCCTTTAATAAATATAATATAACTTTCTGATTAAAAAATGATTCAAAGCTGTATGTTTAAAACGTATGTATACTTACAATTACAATGTATCAACAAAAGTAAAAATCAACCCAATGTTCAAAATAAGAAAAATGTTTCCTTAATAATTTTACCTCTGGATTGAATATGTGTGCATTCGCCATTCTATCAGGAATATTAGGAATATGTTCTAGCAGACCTCGTAGCAGACTATATTTATTTATTAGTACCTAAACGCAATTTATATCCGCTGTACTTGAATTCCAAACCCATTTGAAAGAGTTTAAATATTGGCAATAATATTGATCGTCTGAAGGTCCCTTTTTACGCAAGCTTTATCAGCACTTTCTGATAGCACTGCCTAGTTTAGAGTTTGACTTTAAGAAACTACTGTCGGGATTATAAATCGTTATCGAAACAACTTTTAACATTATTACTAATCACAACCAAAATGTAAATTTTAGAATTAATTAGAGAATGCGACACTGTGGGTGTGGGAACTGAATACAAATATGGGTGTATCGATTAATATTTTGTCCATTTAAGATAAATGAATTCTGCACTTGGCTTAAAGCAATTAAGCATAAACTTTTTGCGTGTATCATTTATGCACATAATTGCTGTAACATAAATATTTGTCTCGAATTAATTCTAAGCATTACAGTTATTTTACTTCTCTAGACAGTTTTTAGTTGAACACCATTATGTAAAAAATTAACTTGCTAATTGCTCTTATTTTTAAACAGCTTAATTACTTCCAGTAATTAAACGTCTTTCAATAACTAAAATTAATACATTTTGAGCCCATTTCACAAGAAAATATATGCATAAAATAAATAAGCTTAAAATTATATATACAAGTTTTGAAAGTAACTTTAAAATTAGTAGGTTTATATTTTTAGTTAACAATGACATTACCCTTACTGCTTATGGTTGAAAAATTCACGTACCTAGGTCCTCTCATGACAAAAGAGAATCCTATCACAGACGAAATAAAGCGAAGGGTATTGCTAGCGAATAAGTGCTACTTTGGCCTGAGTAAACACTAAGCCAAAGGACAAAATTAACAATTTACAAAACACTTATCATATACCATTTTTAACGTATGGCTCAGAAACCTGGACTATGTCCAAAGCAGATGAAAACTTCTTGTCAATTTTTGAACGTAAGATCCTAAGAAGAATCCTGGGAGCAATCAACGAGAACGGTGTGTGGAGAAAAATATACAACTTTGAAATCTACAATAAATAGAAGCAAATCTGTAATGGAAGAGATGTTGTATCACATATCAAAATAGGGCGATTAAGATGGGCAGGACACCTAACCAGGGCACGTGAAAGCTACCCTCCGCGGCGTATCCTTATGACACAGCCCGGAGGAAATAGGCGAAGAGGGAGACCAAAGCTGAGCTGGAAGGATGGTGTGGATGAAGACGCCAGAAAGATCATCGCAACAAACTGGCAGCGGCTGGCTTTGAATAAAGATGACTGGCGAAGGAGACTTGGAAAGGTCGAGTCACAACTAGGACCGTAGTACCAGTGATGATGATGATGATGATTACCCTTACTAACTTATTTTTTTGTATAATTTCGATGGAGGCCACTACCCAACTGTCTTTGGTATGATCTGACCATGTCTAAAAGTTCCTTCCTAAAATTAGATTTTTTTAGTTACAAATTTTTGCAGATGTAAAATCCAAATTTATGCCAACTACCAACACAATATAGGGCTACTAAAAAACGAAAGATTTTTTCCTCATCATGACTAGTTTCAGCTGTCTGCTAGTTACTTTTTCCACTTTTAAAAAGGTTGAAAAATGGCTTCATAACAAAACTACACGTCGAGAGCACAAGGAACTGTTGCAGATACGTTTCCGGCCTTCTTCCTTTATTTCTTTACCCCACTACATTTTTTCTCACCCTTCGATGTCGCGATGTCCGAATATAAAGAAAAACTTAGTGCTGTTAGAACAAACATCTAGTTCAGGATTGTAATTATAATGGCATGTTTTGAACGATATTGTCAACTGAAACAATCAAAAGTGTTGTTATAAAGTTTAATGAGAAATGTAAAAAATATATATTTAGTAAGAGTATGATGGATCTTGTCAAGCAACGGGGTCCGACGCTTACTAAGAGGGGACATGTGTCAACTAGCATCCCCAGTAATATAAAATCAAACAATGGAAAGTTTGAGGCAAACATTGCTTTGCAATTATTGGTGTATATTCCCACCGATGAGCAACTACCCGTCACTCCGGCGAAGAATGGGTTCGTAAAATAAGACAAAAGTAGTATTTAAAATCGGCTTAACAGCATAAAGACACTCCGGCTGTCGACTCTCTCAAAATAACAACAATATATCTGACTTGTCAAAAACTGACAGAACGCAATATTTTTCCGGTAAACAGCAGGTTTGCTTCTTTGCGGTGTTACCTTATTTATTCAATAACTAAACAAGAAATTAAAATTATAGAGAATCTCTAACATCCTCCCACCTGAGGAATAGTTTAATAGGGAAAACTATTTCTCATCTACAAAGAAAAAAAGCAAACAAATACAATTCATCAAACAAACTTAAAACTGTAAATATCTATTGGGCAATTTTACAACGCGCCCAGAACGAGTAACACCTGTTGCGCAATTTTCGAGATCTGATTCTATCTTCTTTCGCGCACTACCCGCATTAACAGTTTGTTCTTCAGGACAGTCATAAACAAGCTTGTCGCCAGGATCCGCAACACCGCCTGTCACAGTACTCCTTGACTTGTCACCTTCGCTCTCAGAACTATTCAGGTCACCATCACATTCGAGTGGGTACAACCTCCGCACAGGTCGCAATAATTCTCCAGGTTCAGTTTTAACCCGTACGAGCCGCGTCACCCCGTCTTTTCCCGGGAAAATTTCTACAGCGCGTGCCATAGGCCAATCTACACGTTTTGAACTGTCATTTCCGATCAGCACAATTTGACCTAATTTAATTGACTTATGCGGTTTCCGTTGTTGAAATAGTTTTAATTGTCCAAGATACTCGGACCTAAAACGACTTTGCAGATCGGATCTAAGTTTTCGTTTATAACGAGTACACTTCAATAAAGACCTTTTATCAACCTCGTCACAGTCTGGTAAGTCAATGACATTTTGTTCTCGTAAGAACATAGCCGATGTTAACGGTACTAAGTCTTTCGGATCGTTTGACACGTTATTAGTCGTCCGCGTCTCGCAACAAAACAACGGAAAACTTGCAAAAAATTAGAGGTCGATAGAGACATGGTCAGCTCTAGATGCACAGCCCTGTATACTGCGCAGGTGAACAAGCACACCCATGCCTTTTCTCCACCTTTGAGAAATAGCGGACCGGCAAAATCAACCCCAGTGATTTGGAATGGTATTGAATCACAAACTCTATCTGACGGTAATGAAGGAGACACCACAGAAACCGGTTTGCCATTGTGCCTTCTGCACACTACACACTTATTCAAAACTGCTCTTATTGAACGTCTGCCTCCTGGTATCCAATATTTTTCCCGAAGCAGCGAAAGTAGAGCCTGAACGCCCATGTGACATGACTTCCTGTATATATCCATTATCAAACTATGAACTATGTTATTTTTTGGTGGTAAAATAATTGTCAAACAGAAGTTTTTAGTGTCTTGTCGGTTACAAATTCTGGATTTCAATCTCAAAAGTCCATCTTCATCATAAAACGGATCCAAGCATTTTATTCTGTCATCAGTAGAAGGAAAAGATTCTATTTGTATATGTTTTAAAATGAACTTTTCAGCTCTATCCAGCTCTTCTACCATTAAATATCCGCTTTTCTTCTTAGCATTTCTACAGTTAAAGCTAAATCGGTGAATCCAGGCTATCATACTGACCGAATTCGAAAATTTACTAAAATGATTAAAATGCCACAAATCCCTTCTTTCAACGTTTAAAAGTGTTCTGACAGCTAGTTTTCTTTTTTCTTCGATAACTTCCTCTTCATTGACCAAGAAATTCTTAGAGGGTCAATCTTTATTATTCCAACGCAGCCAAGCAGAACCCTCCCACCATTTTGACTCCAGAAGTTGTTTTTGGGAACGAGATGCAAGATCTGTGGGATTGCAGGAGCCTGGAATATGACGCCACTGGACTGCAGAAGTCAACATTCTAATTTCAGATACTCTGTCGTCGAATCCAAGATATGACTGTCGTCGAATCACTCCAAAAATAATTGTCATAGCCTTCAGTCATATTTTTTACAGTTTGTGCAAATAGCCTAGCTCCAATAGTTCCAGCCAATAGCTCTAGACGTGGGATGGTCAATTTTCTTATGGGAGCCACTCTAGACTTTGCTGCCAGCAAATGTACCGATACTTCGCCTGCTCGCACAACCCTACTGTAAACAATTGCTGCATATGCGTCCATTGAAGCATCCACAAAGGTGTGTAAGGTCACTTCTTCTATATTTCTTCTCTGAAGGCTTGCCCATCGTGGAATCTGAATTATCAGAAGGTTTGGCAAACTTTCAGCCCATGTTCTAAATCGTTTCGATATATCCTCATCAAGTTCAGCGTCCCAAGATATTTTTGCTTGCCACAGCTGTTGTAACCACAACTTCAGCAATAAGATAGCAGGGGAAGTGAAACCAATCGGGTCAAATACTTTTTGCGCAATAGAAAGGATCTTCCTTTTTGTCACAATCATATCACATACATCTAGTTTACATGAGTCTGGGTTAACGATCAAAACATCTCTGCTCGGATACCAAATCAAACCAAGGACAGATACGTAATCTTCACTCTTAGCAGTGTTATTTTTGGAAAACTCCCACCCTCGTAGCTCAAACTGTGCTTTAGCCATCACGCAAACCGATTCCCTAATAAAAGTAATCAAATGTTCATAATCGGGTACGCTAGTGACACAGTTATCAACATAGAAACTCTTGGCTAGTTTTTCTATAGTTTCCTTAGAGTACTCAGATTCTGCAAGAGAGCAATATTTTAAACAATTGGACAAATGATATTCTATAGTCGCACCAAGCAAAAAAGGACTACAGTTCACACCAAAAACAACCCTATTATGTCGATAAACAATCTGATCACCTTGTTCATTTCTCCACAAAAATTTCAGAAATCGTCGGTCTTCAGTGCAAATGCTGATTTGCAAAAAAGCCTCTTTTATGTCAGATATAACAACTATTTTGTGTTCACGAAATCTTATCTTTTTCTCGAGCAGACGCATCAAATACCGGACGAACAGCTGTGGTAGAGCCCTCTTTTATCACCGGTCGATGTGGAAGAAAATGACCTTCGATGCTGTCTTCAGTTTTCTCAATGATGTTTAAAGATTCCCATTCTTTAAAAACTCCATCATAAACTGCAAGCATGTTATTGGCCTGTAATCTTTTATGACACGTTTCCAACCTCTTCTGAGAAACACCGTAGTTTGTTGGTAACGTAGGATGACTTTCCAACCATGGTAACTTAACTTCATATCTGTCTCCCTTGTTTACAGTGATGGTATCCAAAAATACTTCTTTTGCAGCAAGCGACATCTCTTCTTTCGACCTTTTCTCTGCGGGTTCTTGGATGCCAAGGTTATCTAGCTGCCACAAATTTGTGATTGATGAATTAACTAACAGTGATGTCACAACCATGGAACGAGAGCTTTTAGTAGGAACCTTTCCCTCAATTGTCCACCCAAGATAAGTTTCGTTAGCCACCAATCCACATCTCAGAACATGTCGTTTTCCAGTATACAATGAACCAATTACATCTGCGCCCAATAAGACCTCTATTTTGCCATGACCACTGCTATCGGAAACTTGTATTCCAATTTTTTCTAATTTGTGCATCCATGGCCCATAAAATACAGGCGCGACCTCATTACAAATATAATCTTGATCTAAAACTTCAATAGTCTTACTATAATTACCGTTAAAAATAGAAATATCATAACAATTATGGGTATATTCTGCTTCAGTGCCACCAAAAAGACAATGTGCAATTTTTTCAATCCGTTTTGACCTTAAATCTAGTAACGCCGCAGTAGATTTCAGAATATACGAGCGCTGTGACCCGGTATCTAAAAGAGCCCTAACTTCCTTACTACCATTTGGTCCTCTAACCTTGAGACGTAGGATCTGAAGGAAAACATGCATACTGGTGTGATTGGCAAGAGCTTGGTCTTTCGTTAGATTTTCTGGAGTATTCTGGGTTTGTAATAAAGCTTCCTTTTTACCAGACAATTTTTCACACATCAGTATCACGTGTGAATTTCCACAAAGACAACATTTTTAACATTTTATGCTTAACAGCATAAAAACACTCCGGCTGTCGACTCTCTCAAAATAACAACAATATATCTGACTTGTCAAAAACTGACAGAACGCAATATTTTTCCGGTAAACAACAGGTTTGCTTCTTTGCGGTGTTACCTTATTTATTCAATAACTAAACATGAAATTAAAATTATAGAGAATCTCTAACAATTAGTATGATACCTATTAGGAGAATAAGTGATAGTTTATGTGCTGAGCGTGGAAAGTGGAAAGACGAACGTCTTGAGTCATAAATTATCCAATTGGTACAATCCATGCGAAGCACATAAAGTATCTTATTCTCCGAATATCATATACTATTTTTCTTCAAATGTGCATTATTTTATTCGAGATAAAACAATAAAATAAAACGAATTTTTAACGAAGATAACAAGATGGAATTTTAAAGTTATTTCACTGTATATTCCCTTTTTGGTATCGTTATCATGCATACGTACTTGTTTGGCATCTATCAAAAGAAATATTTCAAATTCGGTGTCGCATCAGTTGAGACAGACAGAGGCATCTAGAATAGCTATTAAAAACTTGCTGCCGACGAAATCTGGTGCAGTATATGATGCTGCCTTTGTCAATTTCAACGAATGGTGCAATGGAAAAAAGTAATGCAATACTCTGAGAACGTTTTATTGGCATATTTTACCGAAATGGCACTGAAAATGAAGAGTTCTAGTTTGTGGGCTTTTTATTCAATGATAAGGTCCGTGTTAAATTTCAAGCATAATGTAAACTTTGAAAAATACAACAATTTGCGTGCATTTTAAAAAAAGCAAGGAGAAGGTTATAAGCCAAAGAAATCGAGAGTCTTGTCAAGGAAACAGTTCAGCAAATTTTTGTCTGACGCCCCAGATGAAAAGTATTTGGCGATGAAGGTAATAAAATTACATTTTGTTTGTTTCACATTGTGCTAACCACACTATTCAACAAGATGGCCGCAACTGACGAGGTGCACGAAAAACCGGAGCGTAAAAAAAGTGAAAAAAACAGTAAAATAGCTTGCTTATATTGCAAGAAAATATCAGAAAACTTAGTGAAGTGCATTAGGTGTGAAGAAAACTTTCATCCGTCCTGTTTAAAGCAGGCCGCGGGGAAAAAATCGGCAATTTGTGTCCACCAAACAAAAACAGTGGCTGTGACAGCTGAAGATTCCGAAGTCCAAAAAGATGCTGAAATATTGTATCTAAAGAAGCAAATTGCAGACCTAGAAGAAAAATTTAGAATCCTGGAGGCAAGTAATGCTCTACTAGAGGAAAAAGTGGACTCTCTCTGGGAAAACAAAGGAAATTCCCGAATTCCAAACGTCCAAAAAAAAGGTAAACAATCGGCCTCCCGCCTATCCCCGCCCCCGCCTCCGCAGCAATCGCAACAACAACAACCAGCTGTGACTGTGACGGTGACGGACGAGACGGTGCCCTTGATCCATCCTCCGACTTCGACTACAACAGTTGTAAACTCCAACACAGATGGCGCTACACAAACGTCTCAGAGCCGGAATATCCGCACTGTCGAAAACAAAAACGCGAATTCTCCGACGATCGAGCAGCAGACACTACCGAAAAATGCCAAAACTGTCACTGTCAGTGTCAATGACGACGATGATTGTCAAGAAAACAAAACAAAAACACAAGCAGAAACGGTTGATGAAAATGGAAAAACCAGGAAAAAGGAAGAAATTGGTTGGGAAACGGTATATAGCAAGAAAAGAAGACATAAATTGGATGCCAATCTGAGACCAGCGCTCATTCAAGGCAAAAATGAAAATGTTGCAGAACTACAGGCAGCAGAAAAAAATTATTACACCTGGTTATTTTTGTCAGGACTGTCCATCTCTACTACAGCCCAACAGGTAAAAAAATTTCTTACGAAAAATGGTATACAAAATCCATTGTGCGAAAAGCTTAAAACAAGATATGAGAATCGGTACAGTTCTTTCAAAATTGGCGTACTTTCAAGTGGCAAAAACATGGCTATGGATCCAAATTTATGGCCAAAAGGTGTTAGAGTAAATATATTTTTAAACCTCAAAACCATAATGTCTCAAAAGAGACAAAATCAAACTCTAACGTAGAAAAAAGAGCTTTGATACACTGTAACATCCGATCCGCTAGGAATAAATCCCATGAACTTGAAGCATTCTTAGCTGAAAGTTCCATGGATTTTGTGTGTCTTACAGAACACTGGCTAAATTCTACGGAAGCTAGTGACTTAAAAATTCTTAAATATAGAGTTGCGGATTTTTCATCAAGAGTACAAAGCATTGGCGGAGGTTCAATGATTTTAGTTAGGGAAAATTGTAACTTTGTTTGTAAAGAAGAATGTAAAGTTTTTAATGTTGAAAAATGTTTCGAATTAAGTGTCATTTTAACAGAAAATATGTATATTGTTTGTGTTTATAGAACACCAGGGTGGAGACTTTGGTACCTTTTTGTCTGCACTGGAGGGGGTACTAAATTGTATTGGTCGAGGGAAGGATATTGTCTTGACGGGGGACTTTAATGTGCCTTTTAACACAGAAGAAGCAAGTACTCTCACACTTCTTGATCTTTTAGGTTCCTATGGTTTCTATCAAACAATCTTTGAACCCACACGTGGAGAGTCCTGTCTAGACAATATCTTTCTAAATTTTCAAAATTGTGTAGGAGAATCTTTTCGAGCAAAGACTATAAACCCTCATCTCTCTGATCACTTGGGTCAAAAAATAGAGTTCACTCTTAAACCAAAAAACAAAATAATGTTAGAAAAAAAAGTATTCCGACCAAAAACCAAGAATGGTTTAAACAAATTCTATAGTAATGTAGAGGTTTTTTCATGGGATTTTATTGATAACGGAGAGATTGATATTGAGATGAAGTTTCAAATTTTAGTGAATCTTCTTGGGGATGCTTACCTGCAATCCTTCCCTGAAAAGGAATTTACTGTTAGATCTGACCAAGCTAGTACGGTGAGTTGGTTTGACAATAATTGAAGAGGTATGAGAGAGCATCTGAATTTATTGTATGATGTGTGCAAGCAGTATAATAGAGTGAATGACTGGGTAGAATATAAGAAATTTAAAAACATCTATAAAAAATCTATATGTAGGGCAAAAAAGGAAGCTAATGATAGAGTAATAAATAGTTCAAGTAACCCTTGTAAAAGTATGTGGCAGATAATAAACTCTAAAAGGGGAATCTCAAGGGAAAAAAGGGCACTGAATATAGTATAACTCCGCAAAAAATGTAATAATTTTTTTTGCAGGAATAGCTCATGACTTAATTAATGTCATGCAGCATGCTGCCACTGCTCCACTCCAAAAAAATTTGAATTTCAGGAATCATCCTACGTAAAAGTGAGAGATACAATTTCAGGCCTAAAAAATAAAAATTCTTGTGATATCTATGGTCTAAGTGTACAGCTTATTAAATCCGTGATAAATCTAATCTATATTCCTCTTACAAAGCTGTTTAACCAGTGTGTCCGTGAATGTGTCTTTCCAAGGGTCCTGAAGAGAGCTCTGATCACTCCTGTGTTCAAGAAGGGAGACAAAAACCTTGTCACAAATTATAGGCCAATATCATTACTCCCTATCATATCAAAAATATTTGAAAAAATCATGACTGGTCAGATTGTTGAACATTTTGAAACGCAGGGGCTATTCAGTGAACATCAATTTGGTTTTAGAGTAAAGAAAAACACGGTCTTGGGGATTCTTGATCTCTTGGATGGGATCATGGACTCGTTTGAGGGTCTGGAGTATTTCAATGCGCTGTTCTGTGACCTCAGCAAGGCTTTCGACTGCGTAACACACTATCTTTTGCTCGAAAAATTAAAACTTTATAACTTTAATGAGGATAGCTTAAAACTTGTGCGGTGGTATCTTGCTGATCGGTACTAGGCAGTGCAGATTGATGGTGTGTTGTCCGGGGAAGCACTTTTAGATATTGGCGTACAACAGGGATCAATACTAGGCCCAATCTTATTTTTGATCTTTATAAATGATCTACCATTCAGCTTTGAAGGTGCCAAATTTGTGCTTTTTGCGGATGACACAACTATTGGGGTGAGTGGTAAGAGTGAGCAGTGTGTCAAGGAAAGGCTTAACGAGGCTCGAGAGGCTGTGGAGGAGTGGTTTCTGTCAGGCCCCCTAATGCTGAATCCGGATAAGACCCAAAGTATGGTGTTCTCCTTAAGGGAGGTCAGTGGTGATCGACTTGATTCTGTGAGGTTTCTGGGGGTGGATTTGGACGCGAGGCTGCTCTGGGAGCCCCAGGTTGTGAGGGTGTGTGACGGGCTTCGCTCTGCTGTTTTTGTCATGAGAAATCTGGTAGGGTGTGTCTCACATGGCACCCTAAAAACAGAATATTGTGCAGTTTTTCACAGTCGCATGACATATGGAATTTTGGCATGGGGTGGCTCATCACACTCTCTCCGAGTTTTTAGTCTTCAGAGAAGAGCTCTGAGGTTCATGTCTGAGCTGGGCTACAGGGAGGATTGCAGGGCTGCATTTACGGAGTGGGGTATATTGACTTTTCCTTCTGCTTAAATAAGTATGAAAGACATGAAGACCTACATAACTATAGTACTAGGGGAAGGGTCGACTTGGTGCCAGCCCATTGTCGTCTGGACAGGTGCCAGTGTAGGCCAGGTCATCTCGGTGTCAGGCTCTTCAATAAATTACCAGTGCCAATCAGGGAACTCCCCCAAAAAGTATTTAAACAGAATAAAAAGCTGCGCAGTAGCCTACACCAGCAGACTTGGATCTCCAGTGCATAGTAGGTACTGAATAGGGACCTGCCTCCCTGAAAAACCAAAGCCTTGGCAATAGGGACCTGCCCTATAACAACCCATTTCAACTGAGATAATATTATTTATGAATTTTGCACTGAAAAGAAAACAATAAATTCAACAAGAATTTACACATTTTAAGCTATCAGCTCCATCAGTAATATTTAAAAAAGAATATAAACAAAACTTTGCGGTTTTTATTTTTGGATAGCAGATCTAAATACAGCAGCGAATAGTTTTAAAATCAAACTCCTGCTTGGTTAGTAAGAGAAGCATTTAGCGATGCAGGTTTGATTTATGTGTATAAGTTGATGCTAGTTGAAAAAGTACATGTTAGAATAATTAATGATTATTTCGTCGTTAATTTTAGAATTACATACGAACTGGCGAATAGGAGCAAGCATAATATTTCAAAATTTCATTGGCAGCAACATTTTATCTAAATTTAAAGGAACCATCATTTATAATAATGTATACAACGCGTGTCATTTGTACGGTGAAATTCCAAGAATAATATTTTTGCCCCATCATAACGTTTTTAAATCCACCGTATCAATCCCTAAAGACCATGATAACATTAGAACTAACTCTTGAGCCCTCCTGAATCAACATCCGATCTACATTATACTTTCTATTATCCTGTATTTGCAAAGTCATAAACTGCACATACATATAAAGCATAATAAGGAGTAATGAATTATTTGGTTGGTGGTAGAACGAAATACAATGCATAATTTAACACGACATAACGCTAGTACACAGAAATGATGTCTAATTATAAGTCATAAATTATCCAATTGGTAACTAATTCGTCTGACCTGTTATTAAAGCAGAAATAATGATACCACTCAAGAAGTGACGGTGGTGAGATTAACTGGCTGAAAAACAAGTGTTACCGTCGGATATTTAGCATTTGCATAATATAAATATGCGAGACTTCAAGTAAACAAGTTGTCAATTTGGATTTTAGGTTAGGACTTCAACCAATGAAAAGCAATAGTCAAAAATATATATTTATTAGGAGAGAATGAGAGCAAGACTGCATAAATGACCGATTCAAGCTCAAGTTTTCTTCCGGAAACGTTGAAATCCCACGGTCTCGAGACATACCTCGTGGTATGGCTTCTTTTTATGTCATTTACTGCGTTTATTTTGATCAGTCTCATGATATGAATTTAATGTTGGTCAACATACTAATGTTTTCTTTGGTTTAGTTTAGTCTTTAGGTTACCTAGCCATAAATAAAATAAATACACAAAGAACATATTATATAACTGAAGGTGAATGCAAATATCATCAAACAAGCTATTTTGGTGATCAACATCATGAATTAACTAAGGAAAGACCACCAAGAAGGCAGTAAAGGCATGCAAAATTCCGAACAATATCAAATAGGGCGCAAAAACCTATCAAATGCTTTGTGTACATGACCATCATTTGCAATTTTCAACTGTAAATTTGAATCGAGGATGTTAAGTACCTGATATGATTTAAATTTTAAATCTACATTTATTATAGTTCTTATCTCGAATTGTCCGGGAATTCTTTGTTAGGGTTTTATAACCTACCAGCTTAATGTTTAAAACACTTAATTAAACGCTTCTTTAATCACTGTTACTGTGTGATTGACATTGTTACCAATGATATCCTAATGTCGTTTCAAGTAGTCAAACCATTCAAAGGTAAATTGTTGGTATGATGGCTTTAGATACATCTTAGAAGGAATACTTGCATATCTAATTGCAAGCAGCGCTAAGTATTATAGAAAGTTCTGCTTTATTATCCCAATGATGTATTTATTATGTAGTTATGTATTATTTAAATGCAAAAGTAAGTGGTTTTCGGCTTTAACTATCCTTGGAATATCATTATCCAAATGGCACGCATATTACATTATTATAAATGATGATTTCTTTAAATTTAGATAAAATGTTGCTTCAAATGAAATTTCCAAATACTTTTTTTGCCTTCTATTCATCAGTTTGTATTTCATTCCAAAGTTAACGAGGAAATAATCATTAATTCTAGCATGAACTTTTGCAACTAGCATGAAGTTACACACATAAAGCAAACCTACATTGCTAAATGCTTCTCTCATTAACTCTGCAGGAGTTTGATTTAAAACTAGTTGCTGTTGTATTTAGATCTGATATCCAAAAATAAATGCTGTAAAGTTTTGTTCATTTTCTATTTTAAATATTTCTGATGGAACTGATAACTTAAAATGTATAAATTCTTGTTGTATTTGTTGTTACCATTTCAGTACAAAATCGATAAATAATATTATCGCAGTTGAAACTGGTTGTTGCAGTCGATCAGCGCTCTTTCAGGTTGCATAGCTCAGACAGAGAGGAAAAAGACTTAAAAGGATAGGCGACAGCCTGTCAATCGATTTTGTATGCGTATGTCCAAACACAAAAAGTATGTCAAAATCAAAACACTATCAGCCGATTTCAGGTGATTAGATGTAGGTAATTGCCATTAGCTTAAAATATTTTTCTCCCGATACTTAAGTAGTATATTGTTGTCAACGAAGCAAAGTCAAGGTCCCCAGAAACGGATACACCCAAATGAAAGATGCCGACGCTTATTGTCGCCTCTCCTTTTAGTTTTTTTTCTCTCTGACTCAGATAGAATAGAAATGAAGGGAGTTGGCGCTGGTACCCGCCTCTGCCACTGCAACCTATGCAGGTTTATTTTAGCACTACGAACCATGCTTAGAGGACCTCATCCAGCCTGGTCTTCCTAATCAGACTCCACAAATGGAGTACCGGCTCCTCCATGTACCTTGCAGATCCTGGTTTGGTATCTGGTTTTCAGGGGGACAATTTCCTATTCGGTACTATGTACTGAAGACCCAAGCTTGCCAGTGTAGACTGCTGCGCAGCTTTTTATACCAAATTTTTACCCCCACGCTGAATATTGCTTTGATTAATCGATAACTTATACCTTAAAATTATAATTGAGATTCAATGTTAAGTTCCATCTTTCCACTGTGTGATTTTATGTTATATTACTGGGAATGCTAGTTGGCACGTGCCCCCTCCTAGTAAGCGTCGGACCCCGACGCTTGACAAGACACATCATACCTTTACAAAATATATATTTTTTACATTTCTTATTCAACTTAATAATACTTTTGATTGTTTCAGTTGACAATATTGTTCTTAATATCCAATATATTATTGAATTAGATGCTTGTGTTAACAGCACCAACTACCGTAAAAAGGGGCTATTTTGAACAGCCCGGGTAAATTCGGACATCGCCACATTGAAGGTTGAGAAAAAATCTAGTGGGGTAAAGATATAATACAAGAAAGCCAGAAACGTATCTAAAACAGTTACTTTTGATCTCGATGTGTGACTATTTATGAAGCCATTTTTTCAACTTTTTTAAACGTGGAGAAACTAAATGGCGCACATCTAAAGCTAGTCATGATGAGGAGGAGATGTTTTCGCTTTTTAGTGGCGCTTTATTTTGTTGGTAGTTGGCATAAATTTGTATTTTAAATCTGCAAAAAAAATGAATACTAGAACTAAGAAAAATCTTATTTTAGGAAGGAATGAGAAAACATGTCCAGATCATGCCAAATACAGTAGCCTCCATCGAAATTATACAAAAAAAAATAAGTTAGTAAGGCCTCTACAAGATGTTAGGCTATGCAAAATATCCTCTAGGAATATCGCAATTTTATGTCACTCCTAAATCTATCATTGACGATAAAGTTCAAGGAATTGATAACCAAAATCCAGGACGTCAACCAGTCCTAAGTGCTGATGAAGAAGCAAGTTCGGAATTTTTACTAACAGAATTCGATTTGTATAAGATTGAACAAAAACTATCTTAATTGAAAAGGAGTCCAGATTCAGGGTTTTCAGAATAATTCCAATTTGCCCAGACCCGTCTGTGTAAATAGTGTTACGTTTTTCCCGTGGGTTCTTAACAGAATTACAACTTTGCTATTTTCAACTAATACTCTCTTTATTCACTACCACTGTATACAATTTAACACTCTATACTACTCTTATAACTTTACAACTAATATCTATTCAACACTCAATGATTAACTGAACTGAACTAACTAACATTCGCCTTAGGTCTGCTTATATATAATCTCAAATCTATCACGAATATTCGGGAAGTATTCCGAGGCCACTCTATATGATCTCGACGAGGCCATCGAGATAATTCCAGCTATCCCGAAACTTCGCGGCCGGCCGGGCGATGATTCATACAGACAGAGAAGCGAGGGGCACGGCGCGGCGGCTAGTTCTATAGGGTAGCACAAAAACGTTCGGATGGTTGTTAGTTGTGACATTGCCTCCCTCTTAAACCTGATCGTCCCGATCAGATACTGCATGTCCGTGGTATGCTTTCAGTCTGTCAAGGTGAACAACTTTCAGTTTGCTTCTGGGACTACGCTGAATTCTATACACAACGTCATTAATTCGTTTGATGATTGTATAGGGTCCTTCCCATACTGGCGTTATCTTGGGAGATCTTCCTTTCTTCCTTTGCGGATTATATAACCAGACTTTATCGTTCATCTGAAATCCCATAGAATTAGCTTTGAGATCATATCGTGTCTTCATTCGGTCACTGGCTTTCTCCGTGTTTTCTCTGGCTAACTCATGGATGTATAGTAACTTTTCCTTAAGGGAGTCCGCGTAGTCTTGAATTTCCATATCCTGGTTGTCTGGCGTTCCGAATAATAGGTCGCAGGGTAAGCGGAGTTCTCTTCCAAATAAAACCATGGCTGGTGTTAGTCCTGTCGTGTCATGGACTGCTGATCGATAGGCCATTAAAAATAGTGGTATGTGTTGGTCCCAAACCTTTGACAAATGTTCTTCAATGGTCTTGTTAAACCTCTCAACCATGCCGTCTGATTGTGGATGTAAGGCGGTAGTCCGTGTTTTATGGATGTTGAGTAAATCACAGACTTTCTGGAAAACCTTGGATTCGAAGTTGCGTCCTTGATCTGAGTGCAGCTCTAACGGAACACCAAATCTGCTGTATAGGTTATTCACAAGGACCTCTGCTATGGTAACAGCTTCTTGATTGGGGATTGCAAAGACTTCAGGCCATTTACTGAAGTAGTCAATTGCCACTAAAATGTACTTGTTACCATTATTTGTTTCTGGAAAAGGGCCAGCTACGTCAATGGCGATACGTTCAAACGGTAGGCCCACATTATACTGTTTCATTTTGCCCCTAGATCTTGTTTTGGGTCTTTGGCTTGCGGCACAGGTTGAGCACTGCCGACACCACGATTTCACATCCTGGCAGTAGTTGACCCAGTAAAATCTGTCGCGAATCTTGTCAATCGTTTTGTTCACTCCGAGATGAGCACCAGACTTTCCATTATGAACTTCTTCCAGAACTTCCGATATCTTCCTCCTTGGTACCACTAACTGTGTCTTCACTACTTTTCCATCGGCGCTTTCCCAGGCTCGTTTAAGAAGTCCATTTTCCACCACCAGGGAGTCCCACTGAGCCCACAGAGTTTTAAAAGCAAGTCCTTTATTTGATATCTCGCTCCAGCTTGGTCTTGGTTGCTGTTCTTCTTTAGCTCTTAGCAATAGTGCTATTTCACTATCTTCAAGCTGATCCTTTTTAAGTTGCTCGGTGGTCCACTGCTGATCTACCTCAAATTTCGTTAGCCTAATCGGAGTAATTCCTTCTTGTTGATCTACTCTTTGGCAATGCTTACAATTATCCGTGCATGGTCTCCTGGATAAAGCATCTGCATTATTATGCAATCTCCCTGCTCTGTGTTTAACCTTAAAGTTATATTGTTGTAACTTTTCAAGCCACCTGGCTACCTGTCCTTCAGGTTGTTTCATATCCAAAAGCCATTTAAGTGCTGCATGATCAGTCCTTATCAGAAATTCTTGCCCGTACAGATATTGATGGAAATGCTCAACAGACCGTACTATTGCCAAAAGCTCTTTTCGGGTTACACAGTAGTTACGTTCAGGTTTCGAAAGTGTTCGACTGTAGTATTCGATAACCCGTTCTTCTCCTGCTTGTACTTGAGATAAAACTGCTCCGATGCCGGTGTTGCTGGCGTCTGTGTCCAATACAAATTTACCCTTTTGTTCCGGATATCCCAATATACTAGAACATAGAGCCGCTTTTAATTCCCTGAACGCAGAATCACAGTTATGATCCCAGTTATAATTTGCTCGTTCTTCAGTGAGCTTATGTAAAGGTGCAGCTATATTTGCAAATCCTTCGACAAATCTTCTATAATAAGTACATAAACCAAGGAAGCTCCGCAGTTCGTGTTTGTCGCGAGGACGAGGCCAGTCTTTGATTGCTGTTATCTTTCGTTCATCAGTTTGGATTCCCTCTGATGACACGACGTGTCCGAGAAATTCAACTTTTTGTTGGAAGAGAAAACATTTCTTTGGATTCAGTAAGAGCTGAGCATTCTTGATCCTAGTAAAAACTTCATGCAGGTTTTGTAAGTGCTCTTCGAAAGTTTTTCCCATTACCATTATATCATCAAGATAGACCAGGCATGTCTTCCAAGTGAGGCCTCGTAGAACTACTTCCATAAGACGCTCAAAAGTAGCGGGAGCATTGCATAGTCCGAAGGGCATAACTTTAAACTGATATAAACCACTTCCGGTAGAGAAGGCAGTCTTTTCCTTATCCTGTTCGTCAATGCCTACTTGCCAGTATCCGCTCTTTAGATCGAGTGTTGAGAACCAATGAGAACCTGCTAGTGTCGTCAACGTGTCGTCAATTCTGGGAAGTGGATAGCTGTCCTTCTTGGTGACGTCATTGAGCCTTCTATAGTCCACGCAGAATCTGGTAGTCCCATCCTTCTTGGTGACTAAGACAACAGGAGATAACCATGGACTTGATGACTCTTCAATAATTCCATCTTCAAGCATTTTATCCACTAATGTGGTAACCTCTTGCTGCTTCGCCACTGGTAACCTCCGAGGATGCTGCCGTATGGGGCGAGCACTCCCAGTGTCGATTTTATGTTTTATGATGTTCGTTCTTCCAGTCATGCCATTTTTCTTTTCAAAGGCTGTACTCTGCTCTTTGATAAATTGTGTAGCTCTCATCAGTTCTTCGGAAGACAGATGTTGCCACGACTTCTGGAAATGTTCTAGGACTTCCTTAGGTGATGTTGAGGGTGTTACTTCTGACTGCGTTTCGCAACTGGTTACCCACTGCACCGGCTCGCAAGTGGCTATTACATCTCCTTTATTGATTTTGATGGAATTGGATGAAATATTTGCTATCCTTATCGGTATTTCGCCGTCGGTTTTGACTAGTGCTTTGCCTACGAGGTGTTTGCAAGGCAAATCGTGGTGTTGGATAAGTCCGATGCAGCCTCCAAAATCCTTCTCCAATTTCCCAAAAATTATCTGCTCGGTATTTCCGCTTATTCTGACAGTACATGCCGCCACTACTTTAGTCGGTGTGCCATCGTCTGTTTTGTTAAGGATGAACTCTTCGGTGCCAAACTTCAGAAGATTAAGCTTGTTGTCAAAAGAAAATCCGTGTTGACCGATGAGATCCATCCCCAAAATAAATTCGTCCTCGATGTCGGCGACTAACACTGTGTGGTGTAGTTTAATTCGTCTCAGTTGAAGTTCGATATCCATTTCCCCAAGTACTTCAGCTGTCTCACCGGTAACTGTACGCAAAACTACATTCTTTGATATGGGTAGAACTTCTACTCTATTCACTCTGTTGGACCTTATCAAAAATACCGCCGCACCAGTGTCAACAGTAATTGTTATGGCTCTTTAGTTGATCTTTCCTGTAATTGTTAGACTGTCGGCGGCTTTTCCTAGGCTTTTTATGGAGACGATCCTGGGGGCTTTATCTTCTTTAGCCAACACCCGCCCCGCAATGTTGACTAATTGAAGTTTTCCTGATTTGACTTGGGGGCCCTAGCGTCTCTGGATGGAGATCTAGACCGTAGTTGTACTCGACAGTCTCTTTTGAAATGTCCAGTCCTGCCACATCTATAGCACTGATTTGATGTATTTCGGTTATGTGGCCTATCTTCCCTTGGCTCCCGGAATCTCGCCGTGGCCTGAAGAACTTCCGTTAATTTCTTCAAAATTTCACCCATCTCATTTAATTCACAGCTGTTTGTCGGCTTTTCTTCCTGGATGGATACGGCCCTGATTTTTGGCTTGGAGATGTTACAGGCCGCCTCGATTTCTAGGGCTCGACCCAAAGCTTCACTGCTGTTATCAAATTTGGCTAGGCGTAGCATTTTCTGAGTTTCTGGATCTCTGATACCATCCACGAAATATTGGGCAGCAAGTTCCTCTTGAAATTCCTCTGTCGCTCCCGGGTAGGCCAATTGAATGAGACGTCTAATGTCTGCCTCAAATTCTTGCAGGTTTTCACCAGGCTTCTGATGCCGAGACTTTACTTGTGCCTGATACAGTTATCTTCGGTGTTGGTCTCCAAATCGTCTTTCCAGGACAGCTACAAGTATGTCATATTTCCCTTGTTGGCTGATGGGAATGGTCTGCAGTAGTTCCAGGGCAGATCCACGAAGCGCTACCACTAGTGATGTAGCCATTTCTTCATTATTTCAACCGTTGGCAACAGCAGCGGCTTCAAATTGTCTTCTGTACATTGTCCAAGATGTTTGACCATCATACGTTGGAAGTTTGATGTTTTGTCCTGAGGCGAATGCTCTCTCAGTGGGTCCTTGATGTTTTAATTTGGTAACTTCTGCTTGAAGATCCTTCATTTCTTTCTGTACGTTTCCAACTTCTTTTTGTATAGTGTTTACTTCTTTTTCAAATTTTTCGTCCAATATTTTCTGTAATTTACCTTGCTCGCCTACAACTACATCCAGCATCCATTTCTGAATCCGGTCCTGTTCTATTTGCTTTTTATCTTCTTGATCTTGTAAAATTTTCTGAAGCCGGTCCTGTTCTGCTTGCCTTTTATCTTC
>MU184465.1:2109-43972 GCA_016904865.1 Pissodes strobi | reverse complement strand
TGTAAAATTTTCTGAAGCCGGTCCTGTTCTGCTTGCCTTTTATCTTCCTGGTCTTGTAAAATTTTCTGCAGCCGGTCCTGTTCTGCTTGCCTTTTGTCTTCTTGTTCTTGCAAAATTTTCTGAAGCCGGTTCTGTTCTGCTTGTCTTTTGTCTTCTTGGTCTTGCAAAATTTTCTGAAGCCGGTCCTGTTCTGCTTGCCTTTTACGTTCATCCTCTTCCCGATCCGCTTGCTTTTTATCTTCTTGATCTTGAAAAATTTTCTGCAGCCGGTCCTGTTCTATTTGTCTCTCAGCATTTAGATTTTCCATGAAATCGGCCAACATTTTATTAATTTGCTCCATTTCTGCCGTTTGTTTCCTTGTATTGACCATAGAATGTTATAAACTTTAACCAGAATCCACCAATCAAACGGTCTCGTTAACGTACTTGTACCTCTTCTTTCCTCGAAAAATATTTCGCAAGTCCGGTCCCTTCACAATCCGACTTCTGACACCAAATGTTACGTTTTTTCCGTGGGTTCTTAACAGAATTACAACTTTGCTATTTTCAACTAATACTCTCTTTATTCACTACCACTGTATACAATTTAACACTCTATACCACTCTTATAACTTTACAACTAATATCTATTCAACACTCAATGATTAACTGAACTGAACTAACTAACATTCGCCTTAGGTCTGCTTATATATAATCTCAAATCTATCACGAATATTCGGGAAGTATTCCGAGGCCACTCTATATGATCTCGACGAGGCCATCGAGATAATTCCAGCTATCCCGAAACTTCGCGGCCGGCCGGGCGGTGATTCATACAGACAGAGAAGCGAGGGGCACGGCGCGGCTGCTAGTTCTATAGGGTAGCACAAAAACGTTCGGATGGTTGTTAGTTGTGACAATAGTTTCTAAATAGAAATCAGTGTTGCGCACACAAAATATTAAGAGAAGCAGAGTTCAGATCACTTATACTACGAAACAATAATTCTTTAATGAACTGAAAATGGTGTGCCTTTTGAAAAAAAAATTAACTCTGAGGAGAGGAGCTTAAGATACCCTGGCCGGGTCAATGTCGTGTGAAAGAGAGGCAGCAAATATTAAGAACGAATTTTCGACTCTACAGAAACCAGCTTCTGTTATGATAGTAGCTTCCACCTCGGGTATATTTATTGCCATCTTTTGTCGTTTACAAAGCGAAACAACGCTACGAAGGAAAATGGATCATTAGGTGCACTCAATCTGGTTGGCTTGAAGCTAGAGTAAATAGTTTTGTCTCTTCCTAAATAAACAAGGAAAAAATGTATTATTGGCTACAACTCGTCATCGCACCTCACGGTAGAAGTCATCCAGAAGTGCGAAGAAAATTGCATCAAATTTGTTTTATTTCCTGCAAACTTTACTCATATTTGTCAGTTGCTTGTCCTTCACTACCCTAATAAAATTTTCAGGGAAAATTCTAACAGATTGGAAACTCAAAAAGGAGGCTCCTTTCATTGTATTAAAAACTGCTTTGAATGGAATTGAAGCAACTTCTGAAAAACCCATCTTTTTAGGTTTTACAGCATGAGGAATAAGCCCTTTCAATCCAGATAAAGTTTTCAAGAATATCCCAAAACAGGACGAAAATTATTCCTAAAATAGTTCAGTGTTTTGAAACACTTTATTAGATTTTTTTTAAAACATCAAGAATGCCTGAACTTAAATCAAAAACCAGAAGAAAGTGTATCAATGTTAAATCCGACAAGCTTGTAGAGATACTAGATTTCAAAACATTAGAAGCAAGATTGGAAGATATTGAAGATGATATCGAAAGTTCCGATGGCGAACCATTAAGTGTTCTTAAAGAAAAAATGCAGAAAGTTAATTTTAATTCTGATGAAACTGATCTACTTCAAGCAGGTACTTCCTAATTAACTAACTTTGATGAAGAAAAGCCCAATGATAACACCTTGGATAAAAGTCTGGAAGTCCCAAACATTGATGTCGATAAATTTGTCTAGTAAAAGTGCGAATAGAAAGTTCTTCACGCCTGAAATATTGTGCTGCCAAAGTTGTGGAAAGTTCCTGAAAGCGTCCTTCATTTAGTGAGATTTTAACAAAAAGGAAGACTAAGAAAGATACATATTTTCATTTCCCTGATGTTCATGACCGAAGTGTTGATGAAAATTGCGATATTTTAGAGATTTTCAATCTAGTGTAGGGTAAATCCGGACAGTTGTCGACAAAAAAATTCATATTTTAGAAGAAAGAGAAACAACTTTTTCTTTTAAAAAGCACTCTAGCAAGAATATAGTAATCTACATAAAAAATAGTGGCTACATCATGAAAGTTGAAAATACGAAAACTTAAAAATCTGTCCAAAGTAAGTTCACAATTCTTAACGCTTTCACAGGCTTAAATTTTCAAGGAGAATTAAGAATAGACAAGTATAATTGTGTCACCTTTTCCTAAAAAGGGTTCGAGATCTGAAAATTTGTTAGACCTAATTCATGCAGATTTTGTGTGGACCGATGGAGGTAAAATCTCTGGGAGGTGCCAAATGTTTTTTGGTGTTGGAAGACGACCACAGCAGAATGTCTTTTGTATATTTTTGCAATACAAAAGATGAGGCTCTAAAACACTTTATAGAGTTTAAAAGTATGGCAGAAAATCAAATAGAAAGAAAAATTAAAATGGTTAGATCTGACAACGGAGGTGAGTTTTGTGGATTGGAAGTGAAAAACATGCTCAAGATATTTGGCATTGTTCACCAAACCACAAATAGCTACACACCTGAGCAAAATGGCAATGCTGAGCGCATGAATAGGACATTGGTGGAAAAAGCGAGATGCTTGTAATTTGACGCAGGACTAGAAAAATGTTTTTGGGCAGAAGCGATAAACACTGCGGTATACTTAAGAAACAAAGTGTTGTTTCTGTATTAGAAGGAAAAACACCTATAGAAGTTTGGTCTGGAAAAGTTCCTGATGTGAGCCATATAAGGAAATTTGGTAGCACTGCGATGGTGCATGTACCAAAACAGAGAAGACTAAAGTGGGATAAAAAATCCAAAAAGATGATTCTTGTGGGATTTAGTGACACCACTAAGGGCTACCGACTTTATGATGCAGACGAGAAAGATGTAACAGTGTCACGTGATGTCATTATCATAGAAGAAAACAAAAATAATAGAGAGGTGATAATTTCCTTAGACAAAACTCAAAATCAAGAGAGTTTTTAAATTTAGTGGGGGACCATGAAGATCAAGAGGAGTTTCTTCACATCTTCTAGAGTGAGAGTGATTCAGAATATTCTCAGAATGGAGATAGTGATGAAGAAACATTTGGGTATGATTCAGAATGATGATCCAGTGCAAAATTTAAGACGATCAAATAGACTTTCTAAATCTGTGGTGAAATATGGTGAAAATGTGTCATACTTCAGTGTGACAGATTTTGAGAATCCGACAAGTGTTAAGGAGGTTTTAGCTAGGCCGGATGCTGCATGTTGGAAAACAGCCATGAAAGAAAAACTGGAGTCATTTGAGGAGAATGAGGCCTGAGAGTTAATGGATTTACCTACAGGTGCCAGGGTAGTGGACAACAAGTGGGTGTTTAAAAGAAAGGTCAATGTGCGAATGAGGTGACATATCGTGCGCGTCTTGTTGCGAGAAGTTCCACGCAAGAGCAAGGTGTTGATTATGAGAAAACTTTTTCACCAGTTGTGCGGCATTCGACATTGAGACTTTTAATTGCGTTATCACTAAAGATGAATCTAGATATCACACATTTAGATGTTAAGGCTTCGTTCTTAAATGGATATTTGAACAGGTATTCATGAAAATACCTGTAGGGTATGTACAAAACAATTTTAGTGACAATAAGGTTTTAAAGTTAAATAGGGCTATTTACGGGCTTAAACAGGCGTCACGAGCCTGGAATGACAGGGTAAATAGTGTTTTATTAGATTTAGGCTATAAAAAGTCAGATTTAGAGCCATGTTTATTTACAAAAAGAAACGTTGACAAATCTTTGACAATTGTAGCTCTTTACGTAGATGATTTTTTTGTATTTTCAAATTGTGAGCGTGAAACTGAATTTTTGAAAAAGGAGTTAGGGCAAAAATTCAAAATCAAGGACTTAGGGCATGCTAGGCAAATTTTAGGGATGGAAATCCAAATTGATAAGGAAAATCAGATTATTTCTTTAAGCCAAGAGAAATACATTGATCAATTGCTAAGCCGTGTTGAGATGACAGATTGTAAACCTGTCAAAACTCCGTTAGAAGTAAAATTAAGTATTGAAAAAAACGGATGAAAACGTGTCTGATATTCCTTACCAACAGCTTTTAGGTAGTTTGATGTATTTGGCGGTACTAACGAGGCCTGATATTGCTTTTGGTGTGAGTTATTTAAGCCAATTTAACACGAGTCACAATGAAACTCATTGGAAATATGCCAAAAGAATATTGCGCTATCTTAAAGGTACCAAGAGTTATTGTTTGAGGTTTTCAAATGAAGAAACAGAACTTGTAGGTTATGTTGACGCCGATTGGGGCAATAATTCACCAGATAGAAAATCTTATACTGGTTATGCTTTTAAAATGTGCGGTTCTGTGGTTTCTTTTGCCAGTGTCAAACAAAAGACAGTTGCATTATCTAGCACAGAGGCTGAATATATGGCGTTATCGGAAGCTGCCAAAGAAGCTATATATTTGCGCAATCTGATATTCCAATTAACTGGAGAAATGCAACTAATTCAACTTTTTAATGATAATCAAAGTGCTTTAAATTTATCATTAAATCCTGTTTATCATAAACGCTCTAAGCACATTGACGTGCGGCATCATTTTGTAGGAGAAGCGATTTCTAATAAGCAAATTAAAGTTAGCTATATGCCGACATATGAAATGCCTGCGGATGTATTAACAAAAAGTTTGTGTATTGAAAAGCATAACAAATTTTTGAAGTGTTTAGGTATTTTTTAAAGTTATTGAGTGGGGGTGTTAAAATATCACTAATCTTTAAAAAATAATACACATAGGATGAAACTGTATACTGCGCCTTCCACTGCATTATTCGTGGAACTCTGATAAACAAGGGAATGTTTAGTCTCTTGTGTATGTCACATCGCCAGAATGTAGATCGATATATGCTTAAAATATAAAGTCAGTTATGGTTTATCATCTCAATGAGAACGTGTGTTTTATTTATTCTAATACGTTTTACACTCATTTTCTTCACGGTGTTCAATTATGGTAGAAAGGAATGAAGTTTTCCTTTGATATAATTGTTTTACCAATTATTCTGGGAAGAAGAATAACTGAAATTCAAACTGGATTTTCGATGTTACTCTCAAAATTTACTGTATTATTAAAGATGAAACTAAATTGTGAAGAGGTTTTATCCTTTGAAAGTTTTAATTTACATTTGATTTAAGTTCTCGTGATGGTGTTACCCTCTAATATTTTGATACTAATTTAATTACTAATAATAATTATTACATCACCTTAAAATTGTCAAGGAATATTCCTTTCTTGGTTTCTGTGGTCTTCAGTTACCTGCTATTTAAGATATTTCTTTTTTAAGCAAATACCAATAAAACATATTTAACAGTATAATAGAAAATAATTAAAAAGGAAGGATACGTTCATGACTTTGATGTTTAATTACAAGAATGAATAGAGCTCTTCTTTAGATGATTTTATGTAGTGTTAAAAGCATATGGGGAATGTTACACTAAACATTGTTTAGGCTTCTATTGATAGACAAATAAAAAATATTGTTTTGCCTCGTTTGAAAAATGCGTGAATAATGACATTAAATTACAGTATAACGCGGTACTTGT
Source organism: Pissodes strobi (assembly GCA_016904865.1). Classification (NCBI taxonomy): domain Eukaryota; kingdom Metazoa; phylum Arthropoda; class Insecta; order Coleoptera; family Curculionidae; genus Pissodes; species Pissodes strobi. The sequence continues at coordinate 38,150 of MU184465.1, read as the reverse complement.
TAAGTCTTTATTGAAACCGAATGCGATTGCAGAATAATGGTTTTTAAGTGTGGAGACCTTTAACTGCAATTTCAAATGGTATATAGGTATATGCGTTTTACATTAACCGTGAAAAGTGAATGGAGAATTATTATGTACACAAAGTGAAATGCTGCAAAGACGCTGTTATTTGCAAAATGGTGAGAAGTTTTATTTGACTGCGCTGGTATGTTGATGACTCTTGCGAGGTAGTTAGTAGTAAGCCATGCAAGTGATGATTTCTCAGATTTACAGTAGTTCCGGCAAGTCAATTGATAATAATCCAAGTGGGCTATACTGTATTGATGAATGGTTATTATTATTTTTTTAATTCTCATCATTATTAGTGAGAAGAAATTGCTAAGAAAAGAGATTATGACTTTGGAAATTTGTATATTCTAAAGACTCTCCCAGAAATATAATGAAAATTATTTTACCTTAGAAGAACAAATAAATGTAATAGTGTAAGTAGGATCAGACACACACATACAAAGTGCATATCATGATTAGCAACAAGTGAGCGGATAATTGAAAATAATGTATCCACAAACCAAAAATATTAGGAGTAGATGACAAAAATCAGTATTTTTAACAACGAACTCACATTATAACAATTATTACTTCAAGAGAAAGAAATTGTGCTTGGACACCGCAACAGCAGAGCAGGATAAAAATAGCAGAATAATATATAAAATAAAACATTAACGACAATCGAATATGACAAATTATGATGTGTGAACAGAATGAGAAGTGCATTTTGAATGGGGCTTACTCACATATTTGCGTATCATGCGATGCGAGTAAATCCCATTCAAAATGCGCATCTTGTAATTAGCCGTAATTCGTAATGACTTTCATCCCATGTAATATATTGCCCCACCATACGCCTTGTCTGTTCTGCTGTTACGGTCTTCAAGCAAAATGGACTTTTCTTGAGGACACAACAGAAAAGAAATCTGAAATATATTATTGAATATAATGCGACCAGATGCAAGTTTGATAGATCAAGATCATAAGAGTATACAGAGGTGGCAGTGACCTTTATTAATTAAAGACAAAGATACTTTTTGCAAGACGATTAAATCAGCATATTAAAAAATGTATCACTGCACCAGCTTCCAAAACGAAAACCCCATTGTTAGTGAGACGAAAGAGACAAAATGGATAAATAGAATACCTATCTAGACTTAAATTTCAAAAAAGGTAAAGTTAAATACTAATTAAATGCTGAGGCATAAGCGAGCGCCAGAGGAAAAATAGTTAAGCCAATTGAAAAACCAAGTAGGTATGGGAAACAAATTGCTTTTATTGGTGGACAAAGAGCACTAAGAATTCCGGTTTATCTTTGGTGGCGTTCATACGTTGGACGAAGATCTGGTTTCATAATCTGACTTCGGCATGATAGTGCGTGTGCTTTGCGGGAAAAAACGTGTGGGCTCCATTGGAGCGGAATTGGAAGGTCTGACCGGTTGGTAAAGTGCAAGGAGTAATTCGTATAGGATATAGTGGTACTTTCAGATATATTTAAAATTGCTGTAGAAATAGGATGAGCTTCTCCAAATGCGTTGCTGCTTTGAGGATTTTGGAAAAAGTATTGTAACTTATGGGAAGTTTGTAATGAATCGCGTCTCGTGACTATTTTCCAGAAAAAAAACCGTCTTCATTCATGGCAAAACTAAATGAAGATTTTTCAGCAAATCTATTTTTACTGATGCAACTCTATTTTCGACAGCAGATCTTTTTAATAGGATTAATGCTAAACTATGAACAAAGGAGATTCTATGTAACAACATATTCGCTACTCATTTTTATACTAAATCATCAAGCTCCTCACATAACCCAGTCTCTTACAATTTTGAATCACCCATCCTACAGTCCTATAACTCTATTTTCATCCTAAAATAATTATACCATTCTTTGTTAAAAATGAGAAATTCATCACTAGGATAAGGTGGAATTCTGATACCAGAATTCCTCTCAACTCATGTACCTTCCTCCCTGCTTAATTTCTGCAATTATTTCTGCCTACATGACCTCCTTCCCGCATCTTGCAAATACTCCATCCTAATAACCATCCCAGAAATCAACCTGGTAGCTCTCGACCTATCTGTTAACAAACCGCTTATGAAAAATAATAGAAAGAATGATCAACTTTCCTTTGTCTTGGTTTCTTGATTCCAAATGCATTCTAATGAATTCTCAGTCTAGCGTCAGTCCCAAAATATCAACAATAGATAATTTGGCATATCTGGAGATACATATTCAATCCAGAAACATCATTTAGTAGCGCTTTCACTAGACTTAGCAAATGCATTTGATACCACTTGGAGACAACACATACTCAAACAAATGAAAGACATGGGAATAACCGGTCACCTTCCAAATTTTGCAATTAATTTTTTTAGTGAACGTACCTTCTCAGTTAGACCAAATGTATATATCTCTAACCCAAAATTCTATGAGAATGACGTTCTGCAAGGACTCGTTCTCAGCAGCATATTTTTTCTAATCACCATTTAAATCATATATAAATATCTCTCGCCTCAAAACACACACAGACTTTGTGCAGTTCTAATATTCTATCACTCCTTCTTTCATCCCAGATCAAGTGAATCCTGTAGAACAGTTTTAAAGTAAGAATGATCACAGCTTACACCCTTGAAGACTTTGCGGGAAAGATGGGAGGAAATAACTAACTGTCGACTAGTCAGGGAGTTACTAAGGTACCCTAATGAGTCTGCAGCAAAGGCATACCTGGGTATGTCAAGGAAGAACCTACGACTCATGGCGGGGATTATGACTGGACACTGCCAGCTAAGAAAACATCATTACACAATGAGATTTTCTGAAACACCTCTATGGAGAGGATGTGAACAGGAGGACGAAACAGTAGAGCATCTGCTCTGGAGGAGATCGGGGCATAGATCCTGCGGCGATACCAGAGACCCTGACAGAGACCGGTTATACCTTTGTTGTACAAAACTTCCTTGTACAAAACACCAGCCGTGAAATGCGAAATAGTTCTTGGTATTTGTGAAAAGTGTCAGTGTTTGTGATATTTTGAAAGAAATGGTGATGGTGGTATACTAGGCGCACTATGTGCAACCCTTTTCTTTAATTTTTGGGTATATAAGGAATAAGATTACCACCCTGGGAGGGTCGCCTCAACTCTAGCTAAGCCTGGATAGTGCTAGGATACTTGAAACTGGGTATATTGAGGCAAAAAAAAACGAAAGGAGGAAAGGAAAGAACACTAAAAGTTGGAAAGTATAAGAGATCTTTACGGCAGGAAAAGAAAATCTATATACCAGCTGCAATTTCACTTTACTAGTGGGATAAGTTTTAGACAGAAGAGAACCTAAATTTATAATCGTAGCCAGAATGTAGGGGGGGGGGGGGGGGGGCAATTCTCTGTCTGGAAGGATGTTTGGCCTACCTGAAAGATTTCATCTTGTTTTCAGTGACGAATAAATAAAAATTCTAAATTAAAAGGAAAGCTTTTTAAATATAAGCCATTTTAATTAATTTTATCAAATAATCTGGTGATTATATTATATTACATTAATTGCTTTGTCAAAAAAATAAATTTACTTTATTCTTGTTCTATACGGCAAAATTCGATGGTGCGGCCGCGGTGCTCAAAACAATAATTAATACAAATTCGTTGGTGTAAGGTTAGTAGCCATATTTAGTTAGGTTAATCGGGGGAATTCCCGAAACATAGTCGTGTATGGTGTAATCATGCCTAGTTCTTTAATTTATCACAGCGGCGCACAGTGAAATGAGCATATGGCAGCAGTTGGACGGAGGGAGGGAATTTAAAATAATTTAGATATTTTTGAAATTAGAGGTACCTATTATAAACGCATTTTGACATTTAGTAAATTAATTTTTTTCGGTGTGGCAATGAATGTAATTTAATATAATTATATGATTATTTCATAAAATTAGTTAAAATGTCTTAAAACTTTAGAATTTTTATTTATTCATCAATTAAAATAAAAAATGTTAACTCTTTCAGGCAGAGCAAGCATCCTTATTGGCAGGACATTACCCCCCCCCCTCTGTTTAAATAATTGCAATGCTTTAGAAGCTCACAACTTCAACCAACTTTTCTCATTTTTATAATATTTTGATAATATGAGCAACACATATCACAGGGTGTTTTCAAAATGAGTACAATAATTTTAAAATATGATTATTTGATTGATTCAAAAAACAAGGCTTGCAACTCGGCAACCGCTTTATTTTTTAGATATAGTGTTCAAAGTGTGATAGACCTAAAAAATGGTTTAGAGATTTTATATTGGTGATAGGCCCCCCATTATGAACTCTCAGAATGAAAAGCTATCTTGTAGATGAGAAAAAATTACAATAATAAAATGAAAATTTTACATCATTATCTCTTGAGACCGAGGCAGGAAAAAATAAAAAATTGCTGATTGGTTTATGGAATCGGCAATTTTGGTAATTTTTTTTTGGATATCTCCGGAAGTATCAGGATTTATTTTTAATTTATTATTGAACACTAAATTATACAAATTTGTCTGTATGTTGAATTCGAAATGTGGGCGGGAGATTCCTTGCACGTGGATCTTTCTTATGTCCTCTGGGTTCAGCATATATCTTCCGAAGTGCATCTCTCTTATCTTAGTCAACGCTGGATAGTCACCAAGAACATGAGTGGAAGTTTCCTCGTCCTCCAAGCACCACCTGTATTCCAAATCAGATGCACATGCCTCTTCAACCAACAACGACCTCTGAAGACCTCTGTCACAAACTTCATGTGCCTCCTCTTCAGGGCCAGTAAGGTTCTTATGCTACAAGGCGCTGAGTCACCCAAGACGCTTTTTCCTGGAGTAGATCCTTGGCCCACAAATTCATTCTATTTCTTAGGATGGCTGCGGCCGTACATGTTCAGGTTCTCTTGAACGCCTCCTCGTTCTTTGGCACATTCGAGTGTCCCGGAACCCAGGCAAGGCTGAGCCTCTTATGCCCGGCCAAGGCCCCCAAGACGACACTTAAAAAGCTATTAACAGGCCTCACAGTCAAAGGCAAGTTCCGTCCCTATGGTTTCTCCATACACCACTTTGTTACACCTTATATAATCATATATGTGCATGTATTCAATAATGTAATACGATTTTTCAAAGTTGGTCAAATCTCAATAAGTTGCTGCGATCTTTTTAATTACTGTAAAATCATTAAGCAAGGACTAAAGTAATGTTAAGTTCTGCTACGCGACGTTCTATAATTGCTCGCGTATGTTTAATAGAGGAACATCTCTGTTATCAGAGTACCAGTACAGACGGAACGCATTATCTTTACCAGACAGAGGGATGTAGGTAGACTCGGGCTGCTACAAGTATATGGTCAACTTCTGATACCTTCGAGTGATATTGGACAGGAAGCTCTATTAGAAGTTGCAGATTACTAAAGTTACTTAGAAGGTAATAGCAATTGCCACGCTTTTTCTTTCTTCTAATTGGCGCGAAACCTTCACCTCAGCTTAGAAGAGACCGAGGGTGAATAATATTATATAAAAAAAATTTAAATTGAGTGAATTTGCAAGTATAGATGCGTAAGCTAGAACGTGTCGTCTTCAAAGCGTGCAAATAGGCCCTAGCTCTAATGCCGGAGAGTAAGGGTTGTCTTTTTTAATTTACAAGGCGCCACGGGCTTGTAGACGGCACAAGCAAGAAATACCCCAAAGGTGAAATATGGTACTCGTTTTAGCCTAAGCTTCGCAACTACCAAAAGAAAATTATTTAAATAAATTCGAAATTAAGTTGATTTGAATGCCCGAATTTAATCAGTACGAACAAATGAAAAATAAAATAAATAACCGATAATTAATTTATTAATGAAAGGCAAGTAAGTAAGCAAGTATTAAAAATTGAAAAGTGAGACGCAAAAAAAACTAAATATTAATGATAAAGTCAATAATAAACTGTAGTAGTTATAGCAAGTCAATGGAGCCAAAACATTTCAAACATATAGAGCGCAAATAAACTAAATCAACTGTACTTACGATCTTTATTTTCTTATCTCTTCCTTTCCGCAGCCCAGGTAGGTAGTGAGGTAATCGAATAATTAAATAACACAAGTAAATTCAGTAATTAGAAAGTTGGATTTTTATTTAATAACTCTCGTCGGGAAAACAATAGAACAATAAGGTGGTGATTTTTTCCAGTTAAGTGCACTAAATTGTGTCCAGTACCCTATACTGCTTACGCTAAATAGTACGACTAGTATTGATTACTTTTATAAAAGTCAGAAATTTTACTCAGTTACTTGATGGATAAAGGAAAATAAAAAAAAACAATTATTAATCAAATTATTTCGCTCAAATAAAAGCCGATATGATTATTTGACAAATAGGAAAAAACTCAAATAGTAATTAAGTTACTTTGCAAACTCGAACTTGATTACCTTGTGGTGGCTAACGAGGTTCAGAGAGAAATATTAGAAACAAATCGAACTGATCAAAAATATAAATTTACGTTCTTACTTTTGAAAATCACTAAGTTCAAGTAACATAAATAAAAGACCCTCATTCGATTGTTTATTAAAGTGCGCAAACCATGGTCTGTCGTCACAACGCCGCTCTACAAACTAATTATATGTTTATAACTAAAACTAGGTACGCCAATAATAAATGATGCCTTGGGCAGTTGATTTAAATTAAATCAGAAGATTGAGCGCTGTCTTCGTTAATCAATTATTAACTAGACTCTATCTGACCATAAAGGCACTCTTCTTAGAGGCTAGAAAACTAGATCAGACATAACAACGCTAAATCTATTGAAATAAAGCGACTGCTCCCTTATAAAGGTACCTAAATTAATCGATACTCAAGAAAAATATCACGTAGCCCGTGGCGAATTTCATGAAATTATGCCCGATTTATTCTAATAAACTTTGAGCTTTTCTCGGCAAGTTAAAAATGTTAAAATTATCGACTGACAAGAATAAAGCAAACTGAATCTTAGATTTTGATTTATTTGTCCAAGCAAAGAGAATGATCTTAATTTGCGGGAATTAAATAAGTTAAATTTCAGATTCCGACCTATTAATTAGAGCAAAGAAAATTATCTTAGTTAGAGAAAAAAAAAAGAATAGTTAAAGCTTAGATCTTGAGCGAAGAAAATTACAGTTTAGCGTATCTTCGTTAATGAGATAAATTAAGTTAGATCTCGGGTTTATTAACCAGAGTGAAGAAAGTTACGGTTAGGCGTATATATTTAAAGATAGAGAAATCAGGGTGAAAGAGAAAAAATACTAATAATAAATGTAAGGTGATGATGGCTTCTTGGATGTTTTCCGGGAGAAAAAAAAACCATACACTTCCTATGATGAAGAAGGACTCTTACGGTATCCGGAGCAAGTCACAATCCAAAGACCAGATTGGCGTGGCCAAGTGACTGAGCTGTAAAGGCTTGTAAATGAAACCCTGCCGGTCGAACTACTCTGTCAGTCGAAGTACCCCGACGGTCGAATCCTGTAGAACATCAAAATATTCAAGGTTCTGGATGTAACTCATGACCAAAGGGCATTTAAACTCAGAACAATCAAACTAAAAACTCAAGAGGAAATTACCTGTAAAGGGTTGCTATTCGACGAGATCGTTGAATCGTTCAGGTATGCCGTGGATGGACAAGAAGGCATTTGTAAAGGATTAAGACGCAATTAAAATCCACTCACGGCATCCCACAATGGCGGCATTCGTAGTAGAGAGACAAAAAAAGCAAATTCACTCACCTACTTAAAGCAGCATTAAATCCCAGTTACGGGGCGAGTTCCAGGCACTAACAAACAAAACTAACCAACGTAAGGCAAAATAAGGCCTGAGACTCTAAAAATCGGTCGGTTGGAACAATCCCATAAGGTAAAACAAAAAACTTCCAGCCGACCACACTGCTTCAAACGACAAGTCAGCGTAGAGTGATTTCCTTGCAAACTCCCCGGAAGCAGAAGCTTCCTCCAATATCCCCACTACAAAAACAACGCCTGGCCAATGAAAGTATAGTCACGCGTCACGTGGCCATGACCTGTCATATTCAATAATTTATCCGAAGTGATTACGAAAACAATGAAGCCGGACTTTTGGTACATTGGTTTTCACCATAAATTTTATTCGAACAAGGAAAAAAGGCATAGTCGTTTAATCCCCATTTTCATTAGTAGAAACACGTTAGAATAAATCTCACAGCAACCCCCACCCCACGCCCTCTCTGTCAACAGATTCACGACAATCGCGCTACATACTGATTTGTGTGTCAATAATAGAAACCATAAATAATTGCGTTAGGCAAAATCTGTGTAAATAAAAGCTATTACCGATATCGAATTGCAGTGAGCAACCACGATCGACGTTCAGCACTTCATTCACCGGGCGGTAGAGGTCATTACAATTTCGTCGTCTGGATCGACAATTCGATCTCTGCTCATTATGGCGGGTGATAGTAAATAATAAATAAGCTACACATCGGTAGGACTTTGGAACTAAAACTGCGAGTGCTGCTCTGGCTTAACGCAACGGTAGTACGATCCGTGGTCTAATATGGTCACTAGACGAAAAAGTCTAGAACAAAAAAAGGAACAATATAACTTCATCTAGCTGTAGTAATTGCTTTACGGATCACTAAATGTATGAGAACTACACGTTCTAGAGCTGTAAATGCTCTGCTGAAGGAAATATGCATGACACAAAAGAAAATTCACAAGGTGAAAGAAAAATGCTAAGCCATTCAAGAGTGGAGCCTATGGCTGAGGAGCATCAATAGAAACCTCAACTGCTAGAATGCGGGATGGGAACTCAAACTTTCATGTTTGATATACTGTCGGCTACCAGAATGGATAATAGTAGCCCTGGGCTAAATAAGGAATCAAAATATCACCGAGAGGTATAAAGAGGCCAGAATGATGCTGGATAAGGGTGTAAGTGAAGATACCACCTACCCGAGGTGCAGAAGATGAGGGAATCTTATTTAATTTTTAGGGGAATGCGAAGCATTTGCATGTATCATAATATGTTATATATTTGGCACTGCGAATATTGAGAGATATCAAAAATCCTGAACTTAATTACATACTCAAAACGATTCTACTAGAGGGATAGTGGTAGTTATGAAGGTTATCAGAAAGAGTCACTTTAGGCCTGCTGCGGTTCCTCCCAATTACTATTTCTGCTACTCATGTTTTTTTAAATAAATCGAATTTTTTTAAAATTAATTTTTAGCTACGAATGACCATATAATATTCTAGGTAATCAATCAAATATTTATTATTGAAATATTGTAGTATAATAATTATAAACACAAAATCCAAGAAAATTTAAATAACCCAGCACGACCTATCTCATAAGTTTTTCATTGCACTTAGCACCTTTGACTGAGTAAATTATTGTGGCAGCACTCCGCTAAACATAAATAGTACAATCTTACCAGAAATATCAGCAAAACGCAACGCTGATCACGTAGTTTCTTAATTTAAATTAATATAAAACACATCTGTGGTAACTTCTCATGTCTCGAGCACGACTTTCTCCATTTTCCTCTCAATTTATATATATATGTATATATATATATATATATATGAGACGAACTTATAGGTTTGAATAAGTTGGAAACACGGGCACCGATCCAATAAGGATTTAACATCCTCCGTTTAGATGGCTTGTCGACCACAATCGGTTCATACATATTAGAAATAATTATTATTAGTTCAGGTTACCTTCCAACAAGGGGGTAAAACATAAAAATCCTTCGGTTTGTAGAAGAAAAGAAAATTTATTCTGAATCTCTATAAAAACTTCGCATTTTCTATTTGAAGATCCCTTTATACTACCCTATAGACGTGATAACCTTTTGTGACACACAATTTTCATCCTCTTATTGAGGCGTTGCTCTGCTTATAACAATATGTCGGGATTTAAGCCCAGGAGTTCTCCATTATTTAATGACTAATAATTAAAAAATAACTGCTGTCAAGTTGTGCGAGTCAAATTAGGGTAACTGTAGAGTGTAGCGTGTAGATCATCTGCAGCCAATTTTATGTTTATGTTGTTCTACAATAATTAACATATCTAGTGAACTTATCCTACCAGACAACAACATAGTTAATTCATAGTTTGAGAACATGCTTATTAAAAACTGCCTTCGTTTGCCTAAATATTCTCCAGATACACGTTGCAACCTTAAGCATGATGGATATTTCAGAAGCCCTTTAAAATAATAACTTATAAAAAGCAGCTATTATGCATTATTTTCACACATTTTCCTGAAATTTGATATGTATCCCGATATTTAAATATAGTGATCCTTGCTGCGACGCAGTTAGCTCGAATTGAAGCTATTCTGCTGTTATTATGAATTATTTTATGTGGGTGTGCGATTTCGTAAAACAATGATATTTCTCCTCGATTAGTTCGGTCGATTGCGTACTATTGCAATGTGTGTTTTGCAGGGGAAATAATAACTTTTATCGCCGTATAAATGGCACCTACGGCTAAAAATTGACTCGTTTAATTAAACAAATTAGCTGAGCCTTTGCATGTGTTCTTATCAAACAAGGCAGTTTGAGATTAGAAACCACTAAGTGCTAGGTATGTGTTACTTACTGTGAGATAGAATATATCAATTTAAAGTTATTGAAAATCCTTAAGCAGCTTTAAAGTAAAATAATATATTTGTTTTCCATCTGCGTATTACGTGGAGGTAAATATTTTAAAAGAAAAAGTATCAGAAGAGGTGGCCCCTAGCGAGCCTTGCAGTTAGGCCATTAATTAAACCCGTGTCCCCAGTCCGCATTAGAGAACCTCTAGGATGCCGGTCTTCCTCAAGAAAGCTCGTATCTCCTTTAGACAAACACGACGCACTGAATTTGGCTCGATCAGTGTTGCGCCAAAGATTCTGAATCTTGCCCACGCAATTCGGTAAGTAGATGGTATGGGGTATCATTGTCCTTTATGCACTATCTACACTCCTCCTCCTCTCCAATTCTGACCAGAGTCAGGTGCCGTCTGAGCCTACAGTGTAGAATCCTACCAGTGCCCTGTACCCCTTCCTTGGTAGTCTTATCAACCCCCTGGTAAGACTCTTCGTGGGCCCATGGATCATGAGCCTCATCTGTCTCACCTCCGGAGCCGTCCGCGATACCTCTTCGGTCCGAACCTCCGTGCAGGCCTCCAAAGCTTTTTCGCGAACAGTGAGCGATCCCTACACAGGGCCCTATGTTTCAACGTGCGGAGCCTTCAGTGCACATCAGTGGCCTCGTTTCTCGGTACACCCAAGTTCCCCGGTATCCACACCAGCGTAACCTTTTTTGTGATTTGCAAGTTTAATAAGCCATCTTCTACGCTGGGAATAAGGCATAGTCGCAAAAAGCTCGCAATCCAATGACAGAGAAGCAGATATTGAATGCCATTGAAGAAAATCCTGGTTTAAAACTCCACAAATAAGAGGAGATTCGAGTGCTTGTCATGCAGATTTTGCACAAATATAGCTTATACCCATATCATATCCAACGCGTCCATGTTTTTTTCCCTTGAGATTTCTCGTGACGCTTGCAGTTTTGGAGGTGAGTACTTCATAATCACACGAGATCCTGAATTATTTTAATCTACAAAGCTCAATTTACGCGAGACGAAGTGATGAAAATCCGCAGGAGATCAAACATTTCCGCTACCAGGAACAGTGCAGCCTAAACCCATGGGCAGGAATAGTTGGAGATGAAATAACTGATGCCATTTTCTAGTGAATTTTGAATGACGACACTTATTTAGACTTCCTGCAAAACGATTTGTTTCGTGTACCAATCCGCGATCATTTAGACTTGTTTTTTTCCGTATCGATCATTGGTAGAGCAGGTCCAAAAGGTTGACCTTCACGCTTCCCGAATTGTATAAATCTCTCTTGACATTCTCTTCATGGGGATATCTGTAGTTTATGATCATTTCAGTTGAGGTCCTCTTCAAGATGCCAGTGATGGCTTCCAAATTAAGAGAAACACTTCCTGAATTATAGAGCGATACGGTAGTCCATGTGGAGAAAAATGGAGGATTGTATCGCAACAGAGGGAGCGCATTTCCAGCATTTCCATTAAAAAGATCAATTCAAATTGTTATTTTTTAACATTCAATAAATTTTGTTATTAGAAAGTGTAAAGTGTAGACACCCCAATCCATCCTCCCTCAAATTGGATTTACACAATTTTAGAGGCAAAAAATTAATAGAGCGCTTAAGGAAACTGGGATTCATAAATAGTTAGGAAATTTGTTGCAAATGGTCGATTTTTATCGCGCAACTTACGATGGTTGTAGCTTAGAGGAGTGCATTTTAGGACACATATTTATAGAGCACAAAGTCCTATTTGGACTTAAAAAATAAGCTTTTAAAATTTTTGTTATGACTTTTGAAACACACATTATGACAGATTGTCATAATGTACTGATCAGAAGCGTCGTGCCGCCATGAAGTTATGTAAAATATATTTAGGTTTTAATGAAGAAATTGTAATCATTCAAGTTAATCGGTTAACAAACACCTACTTTAGAACCAACTGTCAAACAATGTCAATTTACCATTCACCATTGTTACGATCACGTCCAAAGAGTCTTGGCCTTTAGGTACAACGAATGAGCACTGGGGCAGGGGAGTTTAAGCTGTTCGGATTCGACCAGTTATCAAACAACTTGTGAGAGATGTAGATATATTCTAGATATGTTCTATATTGTTGTGGAGGATTCATGTTTATCAGACAAATTGTTGCTTATTACTCCACTTCAGCTGTGGGCTTTTTGAATAAGACCACTTCGGCTCTGGCCCCAGGATGCAAGTAGAACTTGCTTACTGACCTAATGAAGGTGAAACACTTAAAAGAACTGGAAAATGCTCGACGTTTCGAGGAACAAATCTGCTCCCGTTGTCAAAAACGAGAAATCTAGAAATGAAAATGGTTGGTAAATGCAAATAACAGTAAAAAGCTGGTGCACAAGTTCTAAATTGACTTTGACTAGATGACAAGAATAATGTTACTGGCCTGTAAGGCTAATATAATATTGAGGTGTTATTAGGTAAACAATTGATTGGAAGAATTCAATGATATTTGTTTGAAGATTTAGTAAATTTTTAAGTATCCCTTATCAGCTTCAGCCTTTAGCAAAAGCAAGTAGCTGTTATTAAAATTAACAGAAGCTGTAGCAACACATTGACCTTTATTTAATAATATTAAAGCAAAGCACTTTCTTTAATTTTACGTTCTTTTTTGATAATGGTTCCCTTGCTAAAATACTTTAAGTATTCCATTGTATTCTGTGATTGTTGTCAAATGCATGTTGACAAATATGCGATTTGTGGAATTGGTATATTGTCGACGTGGCCGGGTGACACAGTTTCCTTACAGAAATGAAATGCCTACTCTTACTCTTACCCGCTTTTCTCATATATTTTATTTTTTATTTTTCTTGTTTCAACTTATTTTTTTTTAATATAATTTAGCTAACGGCTTCTGACTGTCGCGAGATAAAATGCTATCACCCATTGTTACTTTTTGTATTTCTTATACTAAACTATCTGTATTGGTATCAAACTGTAATCTATCACCTCTAATTAATACTAATTGTTTAATAGTGGAGCTTCGAAAGCATTTTAGTCTCAGAAAAAAATTAGGAAAAGTCGATTCTAATTCTAATAATTGTATCATTACTCCTAGGCAAATCGATTCACATATAAGTGCAAGAATGTTGCTTTAGATAGGTGTTCTAAATATTAATAACACAATCGATAGAATTGAATTACTATTATTAAGATAATTGAATAACTGGTGTATTAATCAAAACTTTTTTTTGTTGATAAATTATATAAAATAGTTTATATTTGCTTGGACATATATTCATGCAGTTATTATTACGTAAGTGTTGCAAACTTACTGCCATATGCTGTATGTGTAGGAATTCTTCTTGTTTGCGCTTTTCGGATAAATGGATTTGATATTAAATTTTTTCTCTTTTATCTCAAAGCCCTTATTCGAGTGAATTGAGATAACGAAAAAAGAAGCTGCGCTTGTATGAGATATTTAAAATCGTTGGCTCGATTATACATACCTGAATAATGTCTTTTGGTTTTAATTCTTATTTTTTTATGACGGTGATACATAGACTAAAGGGAGAGTTGTAAGTTGTAATTTGCGATGCAGTGCGCCAGACAAAGAAGTCCTTGTATTCGCGATGTTCTAGGTGGTTCCAGCTGTACAACGAAAGGGTCATCATCATCATCACCCAGCCCTTTGTGTCCACTGCTGGACATAGGCCTCCCCTATTTCTGCCCACTTCTTTCTGTCTTGAGCTGTCTGGATCCAATTTGTGGCGACTCTCTTTATGCCATCCGTCCACCGAGTTGGGGGCCTTCCTCTGCTACGCTTATCGGCTCGGGGTCTCCATTCCAGCAGCCTTTTCGTCCATCTTCCATCTGTTGATCGGGCCACGTGTCCAGCCCAATTCCATTTGAGTCTGGCGATGCGAGAGATGACGTCAGTGACTCCTGTTCTTCGGCGTAGATCTTCATTTGTTACATGATCTCTTAGAGACACTCCAAGCATCGATCTTTCAATTTTGCGCTGAGCTGTTCTAAGCCTATTTGAAGATGTTATGGTCAAAGTTAGTGTTTCAGCCCCATAGGTCATGACCGGTGGTACACACTGATTGAAGACTTCTCTTTTTAGACATATAGGTAGATCGCTCTTAAACACGTCTCTAAGATTTCCAAAGGCTGCCCAAGAGAGGGTTATTCTTCTCCCTAGTTCACACGTCTGGTTGTCTCTTGAGATTCGGATTTCGTGACCAAGATATGTATATTTATCCGCTAGTTTTATTTCTTTATTCTCTATAACTATGTTTCCACTAGGAACCAGATTTGCCATGAATTTTGTTTTAGAGAAACTTATTTCTAGACCTACTGCAGCACACACCTCCTTAAGCTCCTGCAGCATTAGCTTAATGTCCCCGAGATTTTCAGCGGTCAGCACTATGTCGTCCGCAAACCGCAGGTTTGTCAGCCTTCGACCGTCGATATTTATACCTTTTCCTTCCCAATCCAGTCTTTTAAACGCGTATTCTAGGACTGTAGTAAACAATTTTGGAGACATCGTATCTCCCTGTCTCACACCTCTACCAATCGGGAGCTGTTTCGTATTGTTATGCAGCTTTACCACCAATGTTGCGTTTTTATAGATTTTATATATTAACTTAGAGTATCGATTATCGATGCGACATTCCCGCAGTGCTTCCAAGACTGCGCATATCTCGATAGTGTCGAAGGCCTTATGGAAGTCAACAAAGGCCAGAACCAATGGCCTGTTGTATTCGAGCGATTTCTCAATCAGCACTCTAATGGCTTGTAGGTGGTCGTTGGTTCCAAAACCGGCTCTGAATCCGGCTTGTTCTAACGGCTGATAGAGGTTCAATTTGCTTTCTAGTCTGGTGATAATTTTATTATTCTTGTGAAAAGCTTATAGAGGTGATTTAACAGGCTTATTGGTCTGTAGTTTTCTAGATCGGCTGCATCTCCCTTTTTGTGGAACAGTATTACAATAGCGCTGTGCCATCTGCTGGGTATTGTGCTATTTTGTAAACAGAGATTAAATAGGACCCTTATCTTTTGGAGCAGGCAGGGACCCCCGATCTTAATTACGTCCGCCGCCACCGTAT
Organism: Pissodes strobi; assembly: GCA_016904865.1. Taxonomy (NCBI): domain Eukaryota; kingdom Metazoa; phylum Arthropoda; class Insecta; order Coleoptera; family Curculionidae; genus Pissodes; species Pissodes strobi. The sequence goes on along the minus strand of MU184465.1, from coordinate 22,426 downwards.
CTTCTCCGGGTGCTCTGTTATTTTTGGTCTTTCTTAGCGCAAATTCAATCTCTTCCGGCGTGATATCTGGCATTTCTTCCGAGCCTTGATTTATAATGCCTTTTTCAGTTGATAGAGTATCGGGCTCTGAATCCCCATTTGTAATATCCTCCCTATTACTTTTATACAGCAGGTGGTAGAAATTCTCAACAGCCTTTTGGATTTCTTCTCTGTTCGTTATTAATCTTCCTTGCCGGTGTCTGATTTTGGTCATTTCTTTCCTTCCGGTCCCCAAGCTTCTTCGCATGACTTTCAAGCTTTTGTTGTTCGCTATAGTTTGCTCGATCTTCTCTTTGTTATAAGATCTGATATCTCTTTTTATGGTCTTTGACACTTGTTTATTGATTTCTCTCATTTCTTCATTTGTGGTAGAATCACGGCTTCGCATTTCCCTTCTTTTCTGGATCAGTTGTGTGGTTGTTTGGCTGATTTTTTCATCTCTTTTAGTTTTTGGGCAGTACCGGGTTTGGCTTTTTTGTATGGCTGTTACAATGGAGTCTTTCATGGTGTCAACATCTTGGTGTTGATCTTGGTTTTCCAGTAGATTTGTGATGTGCCCTTCGAACCCCAATACATCCCTAGGGTATGCCCACGTTTTGTTCTTGGCCTTTCTGATCATCCTGTGTCTTTCTTTACCTAAGTCGGGTACTATTTTAGCACGTATCATTCTGTGGTCGCTGCCAGTTCTCACTCTGTTTAGTACTGACACGTCTTTGACTATTTGCTTTTTATCTGTTATTATAAAGTCTATTTCGTCTTTGGTGCGGCCGTCTGCGCTTTCCCAGGTCCATCTTCTACCGGGTTTTTTCTTAAAGAAGCTGTTCATTTGGAAAAGATTATTTTGTAGCAAAAACCCAAGTAATGTTTCGCCGCGTTCGTTTCTGCCCTCGAGTCCAAAGTCTCCCAAGGGTATCTCATCCAAATCATTCCTTAGTCCCATTTTGGCATTGAAGTCCCCGCAAAGGATGGTAAAATGAGTCTTCTCCTCTTGTAGAGCCAGCGTTATATCCTCATAGAAAGTATCAATTTCCTCGTCTGGGTGATCTGACGTAGGTGCATAGACCTGTATTACTTTAATGTGGTATCTTGTATTTAGTATCGCACCAAGCTTCTGCGGGGCTGATTTTGTGATATTAGCAACGTGGTCATGCCAGGACATATTGCTGTTGACCGAGACACCCAGTAGTCCGATTGACGAGGATGCAGGAATGGTTGATCCTCCATAATGATGTTAAGGGCTCGCCGTATTGGCTTTCTTGGTATAATCGTGGCTGCTTGAGTTTTTGTTGGATTGAACTGGACCAAATCTCTGTCACCCCAAGTTCAAACTTTCTCCAGTTCTTGATTAATTGTTGCAATCTGCTGTGATAAGTCCAAGTCGCTTGTAAATGTTTTTCTAATTTTGATCTAAATTGGGTGACAAGGGTACTGTCATCTGTCGAATGCCTTCGAAATATCCAATGCAATCGCTCGAGATTCTCCGCCATATATAAGTGACATAGGCCAATATATCTCCTGTTGATCTGTCTTTGCGAAAGCCGTATTGGTTATCGCTAATTAATCTGTTGGTCTAGCTTTATATACAAAGAACATTGAAATAATATCTTTGTTTATGTATCTTTCTGAAGCTGGATTTTCATTTTTTCCTCATATTATCAGAACAGAAGGAAGAATATAATTATTCAATAAAAAAGGTGACAAAAACTTGAATTTAAGAAAGAATCAGCAGAAAATAAATGCTGCTAGATTCAAAATCATCAGAAATAAATGCTGCTAGATTCAAAATCATCCACCGCTTGCTTATACCAGAAACCCTAGAAGTATATTTTAATCCGTAAGTACAAGGTGGTCCATTTTCGTGTGTTATATGGGGTTTCTCGCTTATGAGTGGAGATAGATAGATGAGGTTGCTATTTTTTGATAAAATGAAAGATGCCATAATTATATTTGTAATGGCCCTCTTACTTTCTCAGGTACGGGGTGATTTTAACAATTTGTCGTTTTCAAGCACTACCACCCCCCCAAACCCCCCCCACCCGTATCTCGGTCACTTAAAGAGTTATTGTGAATGTAGGAACGTTTTTTATAGATCCAAATTTCAAAACCCTCAATCAATCCGGAAACGAGATTATTATGCCGCTTAATAAGTATTTTCGGTTCAATATCCACGTTTTCTTAAAACCCCTACTCCAGATGAATAGCATAGGCCACTGAATTTATGGCTGATTCATTCTGAGATGGATGATGATGATTGATGATACATGATAACATGATATCTATATGAGATATATTGTCGGCACTCTTTAAACCAAATGTTCCAATTTGGCATTCTTGTTTATGTGTACGAATCAATCCAAGCCACCTAAATCAACGCCATCCGAATATCAATTCTACAATCTAAGGTGAATCAACTAAATGCTAATGGACAATATCTGAGCTGAAAAATAGATAGTCGTTTTAATGCAATAGTTGAATTTCCCTTCCCAAAAGTGCCAGCTTAATTTGAAAAGCTTTTCTAGAAAAATACCAATAGGTCTCACATATAAAATCCAGTTTTCTTTTTTCATCAATGTAAATCGGTGACATTAAAAATACTTGTTTCGCTTTTGCAATTGAACACAGCAGTATGTCTGCGTCGTGTTCCGTTATCTAAACAAAAGTAGCAGGACTTTCTTTGGCGTCCCACTGTGTGTCAAAATGTGTCTCTGCACTCATAATTTTAAACATTGTCCTGAACTCATCGTAACGCGAACCCACTTACTTTAGATGACTGTTAAAGATATGTTTGTCGTGACTAAGCCCACTGGGCAATTGAGTATTTACTGCTATGCAAAAATAAAAATAAATTAGGACATAGACTAAGTAAGTACTACAGCTTGAATGTAATGATGCGATTGCATTTTTTTTTCTTGCGGAAAGGCTTTTCCTAAGTAATAAGGATATTTAATAATAGAGATCTAGTTGGAAATATCATGTAGCAAATCGCTTTCGGAGGTTTCGCAGTTAATTTTTCCTTTAATAAAGTTCTGGAACTTCCGCATGATAAACTAGTGTGTCAAAGTGCAATATATGCATAATCATACAAATTAGGATAAATGGTTCTTCTAAAAGTTATAAAGTTTTCGAGGATGCACATTAAAATTTATTTTTTTACAAGCTTACGAGAAACACTACTTTCCCGCACGCATTTTAATTCAGAAAATGAATCTTTCCAGCACACGAAAGAATATTTCTCTTAACTTTTTAACAAAACAAATAATAAATATTTAGTTTATACTCTGAACCACCCTATTAATCCATTTAGAACAACAAGACAACCCATCTCATGCTTTGACAACATGTGCTTCATATTGGGTGCCATAACGCCAATTGTTTGCTAAATTCAAAACCAAAACGTTTGTCAAAATCGCATCCTTTAATATTAGTATTTAAATTACTACTGGGTGCATTTATATGGCAATAAAAGAAAAGAGCGACCTACTACGCGACATTCTCGAGTTATGGGCGCGCGGCACATCAGGTCACCGAATTTAATGTTCGGTGACGTGACTAAGTCGATCAAGCAGTGACGACAGTGCTATAATTTAATTGTTAGCAAATTTGTCTAATAAATAAACAATAAAGGAATAATATCAACTAAATGTTTAGGTACATAATTTAAGATGTTTATAATATCGATGTACCTCTTTGTTCTCTTGATTTCTATCACATAAATTGCTAATGTTATAGCACAAATCCAATTACTGATTAAACCCTGCTTTTTTTATGCAAAAATTTGACCTGTGTCAAATCTTGAATCCCTTTTTGTATTCCCGAGATTCGAACCTTGGTAATTTCATTAATTTTATATGCTTATTTAATCATCAGAATATCTGAAAATATGTTGGCTGGAAGCATTTAAAAATTTGACGCGTGCCAAATTTATGCATTAAAAAATACAGAGTGTGTATCTTTGTAGGAGTAATCAGTCATAACAGTAGTTGTGTCTGGTATTTTTAATACACCTAAGATACTTGCGCGTGTTGCAAGATGTGTAAATTTTTTTGAAGTTTTTCTCATGACTTTTTCTTGTTTTTAAGAAAAAACTGAGAAAAAATGGAATCTTCAGAAGAAGAAACTCTCGAAAGCATTCTAGAAGCAGCAGCTGGTGCCAATTTGGAACTATTACCAGCCATATCTCGAGAAAGATATGAGAAACAATTTAACCATTTTCTTAACTGGACTCAGGAAAAGCGGGTTAAAAGCTACAAATTCAATTTCAATTCAATAAAGCTTTATTGTCATAAATTTACAATTTAATTGACAAAGCAAAGTCTTATGCTAAAAACTCGAAGATATAGGCAAAACCAACTTATTTGATAATTTTACAGTAAAGATACTTCTATAAAATAAGAGTTACTTAACTATGTTACATGGATTCAAAAGAATGTTAGTATATCTAACTATTAATAATTGGACAACAACTACAGACGAGTTAATACTAGATGAGTATAAAATAATTAAAAGAAAAAAAACAAAAATAATAAAATTTTGTATAAAGCAGATTTACATGTCAGATGGGATGGGGTTAGAAAATGAACACATAAAATGAACAAACAAAATAAAAGGAACCGAAATATTCTAAAGTAACATTTGGTCTGAAAGTTCGCTTAAAACCGGAAATTCAAGTACTTGTCCACGGTATAAAAAGCGCACTCAGCCAATAGATCACGACTTTTAACTCTAAACCTTTTTAAATTAGGTTCAAGTTTTATGTCTTGTGGCAAATGATTATAAAATTTAATCCCACTGTATATAAAGGAACGATGGACCATAGCAAAGTGTGGTATTGGAAGTCTGATATTGTTACCCTGACGAGTCAGATGAATGTCTTGATTGGGAGAGAACCTCGACAAGTGTTTTTTTTATCAAGCATACAGACAAGGGAGCGTCAGTATACTGTTTTGTATAAAAAGTGGTCTGCAACTGGTTCCTGGAGGAACTTAGCACAGAAAACGAAGTGCTCTCTTTTGCATAACAAAAACCTGCTGAAACAAACACTTTGTGCATGCTCCCCAAAACGGTAAGCCGTACTGAAGGTGTGACTCCACCAGCGCAAAGTATGTAGATCTGGCTATTTGTCTGCCAGACGCAAGTTTCCTTGTAAGTTGCGAAATGTGGCAATCAAACTTTAAGTTTGAATCAATACTGAGACCTAGAAACTTAACGCTAGAGGTACTATCCACTAAATGGTGTCCAATGGCAATCTCTTGAAGTGTAAGAATCTTAAACGTAACAATGTGAATCTTGGAGATCTTGAAACATAAACGATTAGCATTACACCCTGTTAGCATCTTCGACAGCTCAGAATTAATTCGGGAGTTGAGCCTCCAAACATCAGTGTCTCTCCACAAGATTGTGGTGTCATCTGCAAAAACAGTGAAAGAGCCCGTAATGTCGAGTCGCATCAGATCGTTGATGTATAGCAGGAATAGGATGGGTCCCAAAACTGACCCCTGGGGCACTCCGCAAGTTATAGGTCTCGCACTAGATACATCCCCCCCACAGAAACAGACTGAGTACGACCCGATAGGTAGGATTTGGTCCACTCCAGTGCCACCCCCCTAAAGCCGCAGACAGAAAGCTTCCTCAGCAGTATTTCATGACTTACGCAGTCGAATACTTTCGACAAGTCACAAAATACTGCCGCAGTCGCCTCACCCCTGTTTAGACCAGCCAACAGTTCCTCCAGGAAAAAGAAAACTGTATCCGAAGTATTTTTTTTAGATTAAAATCCAAATTGTTTAATGTTAATAGTGTGATTGGCCTCTAAGAAATTGACCATCCGTTTTTTAACAAGCTGTTTTATTACTTTAGAGAGGGTAGACAAGAGTGAAACTGGACGAAAGTTAGAGGGATCACTAAAGTCGCCTCCCTTGTGAACGGAAATTATCCTTGCGGACTTCAAACAGTCTGGAAAATAGCCTGATTCAAAAGAGGAATTAATAGATTTAGCAAAGGCCACGAAGAGGTTTTCTGGCTTATTTTTTTGGATCTAAGTAAAATTATAAAGCCCAATATCCTCTGGCCTCGTTTCTCAATGACAAAAGCTGTAATAATGTTGATATTGGAAAATTCTACAAATTGACAACATTTAAAATCACACACTGTAGGCTATAAACCAAATAAAGCAAAGGTTTTCAGCAAAGACGACTTTGGAAAATTTATGCAGATGGCGCCAGATGAAGCTTCGTCACCATAAAGATTGTTGACTCAAAAATCATTCTTTAAGGGCATTTGTAATTTCAGAAGAAGTTAACAACGGTACATTCTTCAAGATATTTAAAACATATGAATTTATGCGACCTTCACATACTCCTCATCGTCGCCTTTTTATTCGATATAAACATGGCAAATGTGCCACTCAATGTGTAGAAGTAAATTGCAGCCTACCTACATCTTCTAGAACCTCAATTCTACACTGGCCATAGTTTTAGACGTGCTTCAGCTACTTTTTTGGTCGATTCTGGGCCAGAAATCACTAAGATAAAAATGCTAAGCGGATGGAAATTGACCATTGTGGCAGAGGGGTTCCTTGAAAGCTCGAAAATGAAAAAGAAAATAATTGTCAATCAGTGATAATACAAATACTTCAGTAATATTACGATTTATATTGGACAAAATTCTGAAAGTTTTGAAAATTGGTAGTAATGTTAAGGATGACATAAGAAATACTAAATCGAAAAGTTCCCACCCCTAAATAGTGTGCTTAATCCCCTAGGACGTCGTTTATACCCCCTTTTTCAAGTTTTCTAGATTACCTCGAGAACGGTGCACTTTTTGATAAAAAGACTTATATAAAAAAATATTCCTCATAAAATTTTCTACAAAAAATGTTCCTATACATTTTTTCCTAAAATTAATAATAATGTGAGAAATAAGGCGTATACATAAGGGTTCCTTCCAATTACACAGTAAATGCAATCTAATATATAATATAATATAAAGCCCAATGCTGAACGCTAAAAAGTTGATAGGAGACTACTGGCATCACTTAAAATTAAAATAAATTTACCACTTTTACTCTGTTAATCCTATAAAACCTCTCGATTTTTAAAGGGGAAGTAAGTAAAAGTTGTAGGTATCATGGCAACAGCCCTCATTTACATTTGGCCCCCGCCCTAAAAGTAATGCATCATCGTAGTGACCTTGAGTCGTCACAGTGGGTGTAGTGGGAGAAAATAAAACTTATTACACTATCGAGTGTGAAATAGTGGTTATCGATTTATATTTTTACTTTTTTTTTGGGTACGACCACTTTGGGCGCTCTGGATAGTCAGCCATACTATACATATATTTAACGAATTATATATCCCGCCCTGATTTCGTTTGCGCTTTATTTAGCAAACAATGAGACATTTTAGGGAAAATTGTTATAGAACCTTTCTTGTAGAGGATTTTATGAGGAACAACTTTGTATATATGTACTTTTACCTACCATGCACTGTTTCGTAGATATTCCGAAAAAAAATAAAATTGGGGTGGAAACAATGTTGTAAGGGATGAAGCACATACTTTAGGAGTGGGAACTTTCTAGTTTACTAATATTTATGCTATCCTTAATATTTCTACCTATTTTTAAAACTTTCAGAATTTTGTCCGATATATTGCAATTTTAACTGTAATATTACTGAATTAAAAAAAGAATGCAGGCAGCTACAAAATCAGCAACCATTATCATCAGCGATAAGTCTGCAGAGTACCGTAAACTGTACGTTTAATATTAATAAACATTATAAATAAAATTGTATCATACATTTTTGAAAATTAAAAACACATTTTTTTTAAAGTGTCTTTAATGCGCTTGCAGAAAAAATCTTGCGGAGAGTATATTTCCCGCCCTTACCTGCTTGTTCGAACTCCACTTCGCGTCGTTCGGGCATCGGCAGTCGCGTGCAGGAAAGTATAACTTTCCGCACTTGTTAAGGACCATAACTATTTAAGTGTGCATTATATGGTGCATCAAACTCTCAAACCTGACCTAATTATTATTTTCTCTTATTTATCGATTGTTGAATTCTACAGACAAATATAAACACTTTATACTTAAGTTCCTTCGTATGGTGAATATTGAATTTTTTGAGAGTTTGAAAGGTTATAAGGTTTAAATTAAATTAAATAAATGAACTGCACCTTACTCTTTAAATTTCAATAATATATGGATATACTTTACCACACTACTGAGACACACTATAAATTTAACGTTATCCTTAATTAAAACTAGTGTTTCACAAAAATAAATCTTGTCTTGTTATTGTAGTGCACGCAAAACAAGAAAATTGAATGTGTCGTGCAGTCTTGGAAACAAGATATTTTTTGAAATATCGGTGATGATTTCCGAAAATAAAAATATTTTTGAAACATTATTACAACTTGACCAATATATTAAGAGATATTAGCGGCGCAAAAAAACAGGGAGGACATCCAGATAAAATAGGATAATGATATACCCGACTCGTTGTTGCTGCTTACAAGGGTAAAGTCTGCTTAAAAACATACGGCTATACATTTTGCTCAATACTCAAAGGCTAGTCCGTCTCTCGATCAAAGGGTCAACGAGAACAACGATAAAGGCAGCATTATATGTCCTACAGGTAGCTATGACTTCCTTCTTGCGATTGCGGGATAATGGTATCTGGATGGCTAGTTGAACATGGAATAATTTGCTTAAAAATACATGGGGAGATACACTTGTCCTCATACAGAGTCGTATTTCCCGATGACTGGCTGAAATTGAAGAGAGAATACACAGTGTCCATACCAACATATTATGAGCAATGGAAATATGAAGGGGTAAGTTTGCCGCAGATAGCGTTCATGTCTTAGAACGATGGCTCACCTCTGGTAAAGCAACATTCCTCTGGAGCGGAAATCCTTTTAGAAACCAGTGGCAGCTTGTTTTTTGTATGGCAGTGACACACACACTAAAGGGAGATCCTATGGCACTCGACGAGCGGTGTGTGTGTGTGCGAAGATGATGATTGACACGGTTCTTAAATAGTTGTAATTGTAATTAGGGTGAAACAGATGCCCTGAGAGTAGGTTCCACAATGATGCAGTGTGCCAGACAAAGGAGTCCTTGTAAAGCAACCTTTTTTATATGTTTCCAGTTGTACGATGAACGGGTGCGTTCTAGCCACCTGTCGTGACTGTCTGACAGGTGCTGGTGAGGGCGGGATGACTCAGGCCAAATCCTGGGAACATATGCCGTTAAAATATCTATAAAACAGAGAAATATCGGCCACATGTCTGCGGTGTTCCAGGCTATTCAGATCACGGGTCAACTACGGCTCTCTTTTGAATGGAGTCCAGCTTTATTAGGGTGTTCTTGGGTGCGGCACCCCAGATGTGTGAGCAATATTCTAAGCACTGTCTTATTTGCGCTTTGTAGAGCGGGAGTAGCTGCTGCGGTGCATAGAGGTTTCTGTTACGAAATAGCGCACCAAGCTTCTGCGAGGCTGATTTTGCAATGTTAGCAACGTGGTCATGCCAGAACATATTGCGGTTGACCGAGACACCTAGTAGTCCAACTGACGAGGATGAAGGAATGGTCGATCCTGCCATAATGATGTCAGGGCACGCCGTATTGACTTTCTTAGAAAACGTGGCTGCTTGAGTTTTTGCAGCGTTAAATTGGACCAAATTCATGTCGCCCAAACTTCGAACTTTCTTCAAATCTTGATTGATTGTTGTAATCTGCTCCTGTCTACGATGATAAGTCTCTGTAAGTCGCTGGTAAAGGATTTTCTTATCTAAATTGGGAAACCAGGGCACTGTCATCAGGGATGGTGAAAGTATTGCGCCCTGAGGCACTCCCGCATTTGTGGTGAATGTGTCTGAGATGTGTCCATCAATTGCAACGTGCAGAGATCGGTTGTTGAGGAAAGTGGCAAGTCAGCTACAGAGAGACGCTTTAGTCGGAAGGACGGTAGTTTGTTGAGCAACCCGTCATGCCAAACTCTGTCGAATGCCTTCGAAATATCTCACGCAATCGCTCGAGATTCTCCGTACTTCTGAATTGTCCTACTCCATATATTATTATGAGTGGCATAGACCAATATATCTCCTGTCGATCTCTGTTTGCGGAAGCCGTGTTAGTTATCCCTAATTATTCTGTTGGTTTTGAGGTACTTGAGTAGTTGCTGATTGATTACAAGTTTAATGACTTTAGAGATTATTGGAAGCAAGATGATTTGACGATAGTTTGATGGCGTGGTTTTCTTGCCTGTTTTGGTACATGTTGCACTCGAGCGACGTTCCAAGAAGATGGGTAAATCCCCTTTCGGTAAGAAAGAGAAAAAGTCTGAAAAAAATGGGTGTTAGTTCGTTGGCGTAGTTCTTTAACACAATGGCAGGTATTTCATCTGGTCCTGATGCCTTTTGCGTGTCTAACTCTTTGAGGATTTTACGAATATCACGGTGGTGAAACATAACTTCTGCTATGATAGTGTTGATGTTGGATATGGTGGGGAGATTCTTGCCTTGGGGGACGTTTAAGGTAGAGTGCGATGAAAACATTTCGGCAGGCATGTTTGCTTTTTCCTCAGCTGTAGTCGCCGCGACGCCGCTTTCGTCCGTCAAAGGTGGGGAGACGTTTTTGTAAAGTTATTACTTACTGCCTTTGCTACCGACCAGAAATTCTTGGAGCCACTGGGACATTGCAAAAGTTTATTCCTGAGAAAGGTTCCCTCTGGAAAAGCGCGCAACAGTGTTTCAAGATGAAGTGTACGCAATCTTGATGATCGCACCAATGGACGAGGTCAAACAAAGAAATTAATAGAAAGTAGTAATTTTCTCTGACACTCAAGCTACACTCAGGGCAGATTAAGTCTAAATTGGCCCAGGAATGCGGGGATGCCTCGGAGCAACTTTCACAGAGCAAGAAGATGAGGCTGATATGGAAGGAGGTGATAGATGAATTTGCCATGAACGGTTTGGACGCAACATTCCTATATCTTTCTAGAGCCCAAGTAAAAGTGGGAATCGGACAGCGAACTGATCAGATCCTCTCAAGAATGTGAAGAAACTCTCATGGAGTAGGCAGGCCAATAATTGTACCGTCGAATCTGACACAGCTCGAATGTAATGGCTCTTGACGAGGATAAGCTCTGGTAGAGCTCATTACCGGACACTATCATCTAAAAAGCCACATGAGCCTGATGGGCCATGAGGAGAGCGCTACCTGCCGGGGATGGATGCAGGTAAGGGCAGATGCACTCCTTTTGCAAAAGTGAGACCGTCTTGAGGTTGGCAATATTGCAGGACGAGGAGGCTGTAAGCCCACGATTGAAAAAGAGGCTGACCTTCATCAGAAAATTAGTAAGACTAGACAGGGGGGTGTGGCTGGTGATTGAGAGGAGATCTGGAATATGCTTCAAGGGCCTTTCATGCCTATCAGCAAGGCCCTTCACTACTACAACTAGGTACTACTACTACTAATTAAAATCAAAAAATTTACAGATCGCCTGCATGCGACAATATAATTTTCAACTATGATGGTTCTTAATACCTCGAAAATTTATTGTATTTAGCTTTTGTCTATATTTTATAACAAAGGAAATATTTTATTTTGCATACTATTACACCTTTTAAATCCCTACCTATGAACATTAACAATAGACTAGAAGGTTCACTCTAAGCTCCCCAGTATTTCCCTCCTTGCCCCATCGCGGAAGCTGATGAAATGCTGGTTAACCGATCAGGCTTCGTGCCGCGTTTCTGGTCTAAAGTCTGGCGTCTCGCCTTTGTAAGCGCTACATCAAAAGTGCCGACTGAGAGTGGACCTTCTAGTTTCTTGTTAATGTTCGGTGTCCCTACCAAGCATGAGGACAAAATCGAAGCATGTGATGTACTTCTTTTAAATATTGAGCCTGTCTAATTTTGATTATTAACATGTTATTTTAAAAATAAATCAGTGCCAAATCATAATTATGCTAAACAAAAAAGCAAGAGGATTATTTTTATTTTTTTTCTTTTAATGAACTTTTTACTTTTTTGGTATTAAAAGACTGCGAAATCATATGTATGTCTTGCGGACTCAGTCTTGTTTTGCACTATTGCCTGAAGTAATTCCTGTAGGCAAAATGAATCCAGGGTCTCGTCAAACATCAATAAATTAGAAAGATATCTACGAGTATCTGCAGCTGTATATTCTAAAAAAAAATCCCAAGTTTTCATATTTATATAATAGATGCGTTTAGAGAAAAACCAAAATATGAAACTTATTTTTATAATAAAATTCCTATAATCATATAGGATGATTAGTTTTGAAGAAGAGATTGATAAAATTTAACTCCTTTAATTGTAGTCAATTGGGCCAAATTTATTTCACAATGAAGTGTATATATGTAATACTTATGAAAAATTTTGCCGGCATTTAATATCCTACCAAGAAGTCGATTTTACAATTTTGGCAATATTTTAATCATCCAGTCTAATAGTGCAATTGCAATACTTCTATCATTATAAAATTTGTATCCAGTTTCTAAGTTGGTTCAACTTTTTCTAGCATATTAATTATAACATGACCGACTATATGAAAAAGTAAGACAAGTCGGATGCTTCATTGCTTTCTAAGTTCAATCGTTGACGATCGAAGTATAATAAATCATTGGCCGATCTTTAAACCATGACCATAACCAAAAGCAGTCGATTGCGCCTTTTATTTTATGTCTGTTATTAACTTTTTAAAAGTATCTGTCTGATACACGATTACTAGTCAATTGTTTTGAGCGGAAGAAATGTGGTTATGGTTTACCACAAAGATGATTATAGTCGCTAGTTTATTCGAAGTACGTACCAACTTCTTTATAAGTTTAAACTGTGGTTTTATATATAACCGCTTCGATCTTATCTTTAAAATTGAAACATCTCTATATTGGTAATCTAGATTTTTATTTCTATTTGATTTGGCCCTTTCCTTATGCCAACCGCGGAGGCAAGCCTCTTATAGAACGATCGAAGTTTTCATTTATGGTATGGTCTGGGTATGGTATGACGCTCGGCAAGATTTGTCCTTCAACACATCGACCACAATTGATCTTTTGTGTATACCCTTCTATGGTACACGAAAATACCCATTTTTTTGAGAATCTCAGAACATTCGGAGGGTTGAGCTTTTGTAGATCTCCAAGTGCCACAAGGGCCTTTTAGAGATGCTTCAACCTTTGGCGAGTCGGTGCCTGACAAGTGATGCCCTCTCTAGTTATTTTAGTCTTTCCCCTGTAGTATTGCGGCCTTCGATTACCACTTCAAAGGAGCCATCAAAATGGAGGTTTGTTTCCATTATATCGGTTGGTTTGGTCACCGCCTCTATTTGGATGTCTTTCAGAATTTTAAGGTGACCAACTCAGACACAAAAACTGAAGTTAGGAAACCTGACTGGTCACTGACCAGTCAGGTTTCCTAACTTCAGTTTTTGTGTCTGAGTGACGTTGGTCCAGGCCTCCTTTTCTATGCATATGTGCAGCGGAAGGAGGTCAAGTAGCGTTTTCAGAGCTGCTGTTAGGCACCTTTTTATTGCCTCTGTTACACCCAGACAGGCAAATATTTGTACTCTTGTTAGCTTTCGCTGTGTTGTTATTTCCTTTGTTTTTACCCACTACACCAAGCAGGCGGTTATAATAGGCTTTACAACAGTGTTATAGGACCGCCAGATGATGGAGGGTTTCAGGCTCCATGTTTTACCAAAGAGTCGTCGGGAGGCCCAGAGCGCTGCCGTTGCTTTTTGAAGTTTTTGGAGGTGTGGTTTCATTTAAGACTGGCGTTAAATAGTATTTGATTTTTTGAAGGGCATGCGCCTGGTTGCGAACAAGTCTGCATGCAAGATTTCTAGAAATGTTTGGTCTGCCTTCCTAAAAAAGCTATGACGAGCCGCCACACATTAAAAATTAGCCAGGTTTTTAAAGAAACATGACATGCGTTTTAATCTACAACTATACCAAAATGTTCCAAATTATTCAAACATCAGGATAATTGGCACTTCCTCATATAAAAAAATCGTACTCATGTAAATAAGGTAGTAAATGTATCTAATACGTAAATAAAATATGCACACATTTATCATCATTTCCTTACAAAATGTTTTCTGCGAATTCTATAATTAAAGAAATATTTGCGTCGTTATCTACACGCGCTTAAAATTGTTTGAATTGCAATTTTTCGAGCGACACGTGTGGAAACTGTTACTTTTTATCAAATGAATGCAACTAGGCATAATACAAAGCACAGAGGAATCGATCATTTTTACCATACTAGAACGGAACACGCCTACTGATATTCAAACTTACCAATGGCAAGGAGTTATGTTTCTCACAATATACTAAACAGGCGTGTCTACAAGTCTTGTGGTTAGATAAATTCTAATCTTATATATGGCAGAAAGAAATCTATGGCGCAACTGCAAATAATATAAAATTATTGATAATTGCCAACCTTTCACTTCAATTTTTAATTGCTAGTGCTTGTTTCCTTGGCATTGAAACGTGAAGTCAGTCTAATCTATTGGACTTAATACGATGGGAAGCGTGTGTATATAGATTTGGTATGTAGGAGATAGAACAAAGGTGGCAGATGCAGATACATTGTCTCTTAAAATAGATAATTATTTGATATTTGATGTAATGCTTTTATTATTTATCATTACGGTCCTAAGAACAAAGAAATGATAATATTAACAAAGTCACATAAAATGCATCAGGTAATATAAAAATTATTGGCTAATTGCCGAAGCAAATTACTTTGATGGCTCTGTTGATAATGTTATACTGACACTCTGCCAACGAAAAGAACGTCTATGAGTTTGCATGGAACCTCACCTAAAGCGGACCAATATTTGAATAATCATGTCTTAAACTTGTGTAAAGAGTAAAAACGAAGTATGCTTGCTTATGTTTCCTCAAATATATAAGATTTATTAAAATTCTTCCAATAGTATAATTTGTGTACTCCTTTATTTTAATTGATTTACTAGACATTTATTACCTGTACTTTAATGAGATTCATTACGATGCAGATGTTTCATTCAGATACAAGTTTATAGCTAACCAAAATGCAACTGTTGAGAATAAGAACATTAAACATTACTTCCTATGTTAATCCTATGTCCTGTAACGATTGCTTAAACTCTCTTCATTCCTTTGTTTCTTTTAACAGTTTATTTCAAGTGAATTTTGTCAAAAACTTTAATAATGTACTTCTTGATCTCGTTATCTCATCTTTTGACGGTGTCCAGGTGGATGGAGTAGAGGATTCCCTGGTTCCTATTGACAGGCACTATCCATGTTTAAGTGTTTGCTTTAAGCCTAAAGAACGCCCAATATTCTGCAAGGTTGAGCCAAGTACTAAATTTAATTTTAAAAAAGCTAATTTCTTATTATTGTGTAATCTGTTTGCCTCACAGACCTGGGATCTCCTCCATTCTTGTTCGGATGTGAATATGGCTATGGACGTTTTTTGTTCTACTTGTACAGACATTTTTGATAAATCCGTTCCTAAGACCACCCAAATAAATAAAAGATATCCAGTATGGTTTACCAAAGAAATTATTAATCTTATCAAGCTTAAATATATTTTTTTCCTTAAAATTAAGAAATACCGGTCGAACTATTGGAAGTGCAGATACCGTTCCATTAGAGCTGAAGTTGAAGGGGAATCCCAAAATGTTTTGGTCATTTGTAAGGTCTTTAGGTGATTCTGCTGACATTCTAGAGGAAATGACTTTTGAGGACAGAATCTACTCAGGTTCTCAACAGGTTGCAGATGGGTTTGCCAATTTTTTCAAGTCAGTGTATATAAACGACAACGATATAGACTGTCCACCCACGGAGCCCATGTATTTTTTCTGTAGTCAACTGATTACTGAGGATGAAATCTTAAAGGCGATCAGCAGGATTAAAGCGAACAAAGCAATTGGCCCAGATGGCATTCCAGCGTATATCTTAAAAGGTTGTCGTGATTATTTATTGCCACCATTAAAACATCTTTTTAACCTAATCCTCAAAACCGCAACTTATCCAGATAGGTGGAAAGTTAGCAAAATTCTTCCTATACACAAATCCGGCTCTAGGCATGAAATAAAAAAATTATCGCCCGATTAGTATTATGAGCTCCATTTCTAAGGTCTTTGAGTTGATTATTTTTGAGCGATTATATCATGAAATTTCGGGCCGCATTACTGTCAACACGGGTTTTTACCAAGAAAATCCACATCACAAATCTCACCTCCTTTTGCCAGTATGTCCACGAAGCTATCAATAAAAGATCTCAGGATGATGTTATATATATATAGACATGGAGAAGGCTTTTGATAGGGTGAGATATTGTATGATTCTAAAATCCTTGTCAGATTTAGATGTACCTACATGCATTATTAGATTGATTGAGGCATACCTAAGTCATAGATTTCAATATGTGGAAATTAAGGGATCTAGGTCATATATTTTTAAGAGCACCTCTGGGGTTCCTCAGGGTTCCAACATTGGACCCCTTTTATTTTTGGAGGCCATTAATGGCATAATTCGTAAAATTAAAAAGGCAAAGGGTCTTATACTTGCTGATGATTTCAAGTGTTTTTTAGAGATAGATTCCGTTGAAGATTGTCACTTCTTACAAAATTATTTTTGTGAACTGGTATGATCAGGGCCGTCGACAGCCGGAACGGGCCCCGGGACTCTTCAGCTTTTTGGGCCCCTATACTATCTTACATCAGTATAAGAGGTGGAAGCCCGCTGCAAGCGCCGCCGGAGGTAGAACATTTTTTCATGTGCCACGCCCAATAATATTCATTTTGAGCCTCCAAAAAATGTAGGCATAAAGCCTTAAATTTCCAGCCGCATCTGAGATGTGGTGGATGGAAGAGTGTTGCAGGAAAATTTCATCAGTTTTTGGAATGTGTACAAAACTTCACAATAATAATCGCCTATCTATTGGTTTTGTGACGTGTGACGCACTTGTCCTGCCTATCCCATTTTAAATTGGGAAAATTAATAAAAAAACATTTTTTGAAGTTAAATTGTAAAAATAATTATTTTATTTAATATTAGGCATTAGGCCCCATCCGAGTTTTGATACTGCATAAGTACATTATACGTAACGATTACGATTTTATTTCGAAAATGTTCTAAGCGTTATTATCGAATAAAAATAAGCGTCGTCACATGTTAATGTCATCTGTTACTAAATAGACGAATCACGAAATGTAACGTTAGCGAATACTTTCTTCTTATTTGAGTGCCGTACCTGGGTTCAGACGTTGGCTATCATCACGTTGACCATTCTGTGGAATCTATCTCTGTCTGCTGCTACTCTGAACAGATCTTCCACTTGTAGATTTGTCCAGTGTCTAATGTTGCGCAGCCAGGACAGTTTCTTTCGACCAATCCATCTCTTTCCCTCCACCTTACCCCGTATTATGAGTCGAAGCAAGTGATATTTTGGACCTCTGATAATATGACCAAAGTACTCGGTTTTTCTCACTTTAATTGTCTTCAGAAGCTCTCTCTCCGCGTCAATCATCCCGAGCACATCCTCATTGGAAGTGTGTGTGGTCCAGGGTATCTTCAGGATGTTGCGGTAACACCACAGTTTAAAAGCCTCAAGTTTATTAATGGTGACAGCCTTCAACGTCCAGGTCTCGCAGGCGTAGAGCAATGTTGACCACACGTAGCACTTTAAGATCTTTTTTCGTAAGTGCATGGAGAGACTTCTATTGCACAGAACTGGTTTCCATGATATAAATGTTTTACGAGCTATTCCAATTCGAGTTAAGATTTCTTCATCTGAGTTCCTCCGCATTCAACCAGCTACCAAGATATTTGAAGTGATCAACATGCTCCACCACCCTTCCATCCAGAAGCAGTTGTCCCGGGTCAACATCCACCTTTCCCACCGCCATCTATTTTGTTTTGTTGATGTTAATTTTTAATCCTCTTCGACGACTTGATTCATTTACTGTGTCAACCAGAGTCTGGAGGTCTTTTAGACTTTCTGCCAAGATGACGATATCGTCGGCATATCTAATGTTGTTTATGGTTTCTCCTCCGATTTGTATACCCTCTGTTCGGCCATCCATCGCCTCACGAAATATTTGCTCAGAATATATATTGAACAGTGTAGGCGACAGAACACATCCCTGACGTACTCCTCGTTTGATTGGGATTTTACTTGAAGATGTGTTTAGATCTACCCTAACGGTAGCTACTATAGATTCCATATTATATTCGAGCAGCAGACCATGTCGAACCCGATCAAAAGCCTTCTCGAAGTCTATAAAGCATATATGAACGTTCTTTCAAAACTCACAGTACTTTAGGAGAATGACCAGCATGCAGAAAAGGGCCTCTCTAGTTCCCAATCCATTCCGAAGTCCAAACTGTTCTTTTGTTAAGTTACTCTCACACAATGCGTACATGCGATTTGGAAGAATACGTAGTAGGATTTTAAGAGTGTGACTCATCAGGCTAATCAGTCTGAAATCGCTACATTTGCAGGTTTTTTCGGGATTTTGATGAAAAGGGATTCTAACCAGTCTTGAGGTATCTGTCGAGTGTTATAAATTGGTTGAAAAAGATAGTCAGGTATGCAATGCTAATTTCATCCAACAGTTTAAGTAATTCAGCGGGAACCTGATCTGGCCCAGGTGCCTTGTTGTTTTTTGCTTGTCTTATGGCTTTCTCAACTTCTGCCCTTAGAATATACGGACCCCTCCTATTTAGATCTTCTCCGAGGGGGTGTTGTTGGTATTCACGATTGACGTCCTCGAAGAGATTGGACACATAGTTCTCCCACTCTTTGCAACGCTGATCTAGATCGGTTATGATTTTCCCACTGGAGTCTTTGAGTATATTTGTATTACTAGTTGTTTGTATTCCAGCTGTGGCTTTAAGTTTTTTGTGTAGACCAAAGTCATCATGTTTCCTTTGCAGTTCTTCTATTTCTTGGCAAGAGACTTTAAACCAAGCTTCTTTGGCCTTCTTGATTTTACCGAATCCTCTTATGTGTTTCGAGGTATTTTTCTCTACTCTTGTTCCTAAGACCTCTTCTTTGCTCCATCAGCTCTAGAATTTCTTGTGTCATCCACTTCTTTTTAGCTCTTCTTTTCGGGCATAGTAATAGGTCCGCTGCAGTTTGAATAATTCTTTATATCTGTCCAATTTTCATCAATAGTTTTTCTTCGTTGGATATCGTTTTTATGTTGTGTATCTTGTTGTTTATTTCATTGGCAAGTATACTCTTCATTGTGGTGTCTTTTATTGGTTCCAGCGATAGTTTATTTGGCTTAGATGATATTTGTAGCTTTTTCAGCTTTATTTTTAACGTGGAGCAGAGCAGATTGTGGTCAGAATTTACGTCGGCTCCAGGGTATGATTTCACAGCGGTAATACTGTGCGAATACTTTACCTATGATAAATTAAAGTAGCCATACTAGGGCCATAAAATTACAAAATGTCACGATGCGTTTTCGGAATGTAGCTTTTGCGATGGCGCTCTTAATAATATCGATGTAGTTTTTTATTATTGAATAGAAGCCCGGTCTCCGGGCCCCCAAAGCATACGGGCCCCCAAAGCATACGGACCCCCAAAGCATACGGGCCCCGGGAATTTGTCCCGTCTCCGCCCCCCCCCCCTCTCTCGTCGGCCCTGGGTATGATATTCACAGTTTTAAGTTAAATGTCAGTAAGTGTACTTGTAGGTGCGTTTACACTTAATAATAACCCTATTGTTTTTGATTATCTTTTACTGCAAAGAGTAACCCAACGAAAGGATTTAGGAGTTATTTTTGACACTAATCTTTCATTTTCTTCCCACATCTTGTCGAAGGTTGAGAGTGCTCAGAAGATTTCTGGATTTATTGCCAGATCCACCAAGGAGCTTAGCATTGAGTTCAGTTTGCATCTTTTTGATTGCTTGGTGTTGCCAATCTTGGAATATGCCTCCGTCATTTGGTCCCCTCAATATAATGTCTGGATATCACTTATTGAGTCCGTGCAAAGGTGGTTTTTAAAGCGCATGTACTACAGGAAATCTGGTGTTTATCCCCCGAGAGGTTGCGACAATGTACACTTATTGGCGGTGTTTGATAGACTTTCTCTGAGTAAGAGGAGAATTAAAATATTCTTGTGTACTGTTTTTAAAATGTTGAAGAACAAAATTTATTGCCCTGATATTCTTCAAGAATTTCCTTTTGCAATTAACAGATTAAATTCCCGCAACTCAAGAATGTTTTATTTGGCATATCCAC
>MU184464.1:93995-144468 GCA_016904865.1 Pissodes strobi | reverse complement strand
TTTAAGTTGACTCTTTTCTGTGAAGGCGTTTCAAATGCTCGAATCAATTACTTAAGTAAAACAGCCCCCCTGTAAAAATCACTTCAGCCTGTTTGGATAGACTTGGCAACATATTTTGTAACTTCATTAAACTAATAGAATTAAATTAATCTGAGCGCCATTCTAGGAGCTTTATTACCCCCAAGGGGAAGAGAGGTATTAAATTCAGCTGTTTGGTGCGTTAATTTCTCTCAGGGGATGGATTTTCCTTTACTCTCGATTTTCCTCTTTAACTCGCACCTTTCAAGTCGATTTAGTGGTTATCCTTTGAAAATTTCTACGCATTTTCTTAATTAAATAACTCGAAAAGCATTAGTAGAAGCCTTCTGAGAAACTGAGAAGTAATTCATTATGTTATCAGACTAATTTCTCCAAATTAGGCTGTGTATTTGAAGCACAGGTATGTTTGTGGCTTTGTATCTTCTCTCAAGATATCGTGATGAAATTGTCACCATATTACTTTCATGCTTATATAGCCGCTGAAATTAGGGAAATTACTGAAACGTTTAATATTTTATGCAAATCAGCAATTTCTATGCGTTTATGACGTAATAACTCAAAAAAAGTTATGTATACTATTATTTATCTAAATATTAATATTAATAAAAATATAAGTAATATGGATGAGATTAAAATAGCATCAACACAGATATAAATGAGAGAATTACTAAAGAAAGAAAAGCAACAGCTGCCATTGGCATCGAATTCGGAATTAGTAAATGCAAAACATTGTGTATACAAAGAGGAAAATAGAAATACGAAATAGGTTCAGGAACTCATAACAGCAAATTACTAGATAACATGTAGTCTTTCAGCAACGGGGATTGCTTTCCTAATTTAAGTATTCTTCTTCGCTATCAAGGGCGAAACTTTTGATAATAAGAGCTCAAAATCTGATGCAGACATCTTTTCGTATTTTCCAAAAAGTTCCCGTTTAGATCCTTCAATATATTGGTAGCACTATATCTGATCCAGCCATCTGAACCACCATGACAAGGGAGAAAAATAAAACTAATGGATATCTGCCGCTGCCTGGGGATCGCCAGGGCACCCTTGGAGCCACTGCTAAGGGCGACCGCATGTGGGACAGTAGTGACAGAGCGTTGAATAGGCGGACCTCTGTTGAATAAGAAAATACAGCCAGACTCATTTCCGAAACCAAAACCTTTGTCAGATCTGATATAATTGGGGATGGAAGCTGCCTTTTCAGAGCAGTAAGCCTACACCTATATGGTCACCAAGATCATCATGAACAGCTAAGAGAGGAATGACTGGAATATATCCGACAAAACTGGTCCGAACTTAACAACCATGCCTTACTCGAAAACGACAGCCTCAGAGATATAGAAAACTACTACACTCATATGAAGAAAACCAGCACGTACGGAACTAGTCTTGAAGTATTAGCTCTCTCCGAAACACAGGACATGAATTTCTATATCTTTTTAAGACAACGTAAAACTAAAACAAAGAAAATAACCATCAACAACAAACCAAGGATAATAAAGAAAAACAAACACGATCAGACCATATATCTAGTACTGATAGGTAACCCAGAAGCTGGACATTTTGAACTCCTAACACCAGTAAACAAAGTAAACAACCAAAGTATAGCCCCACCACAACAACAAATAATTCGGAAACCTGCCCAAAGTGTTTTACCGAGCAACCGGTAACCACCAAGGCAGGACTTACTAGACAACGCTTAACATGGACAAAACATATGCGCTGTTACTATAGAGCCACCCAATTGGAAACAATCTCGACAGGATACTGATATGAATTACATCAACAATTCCTAGAAGTATATCCCGACTTAAGTGATAAAGTCACAGAACAACGAATAAAAGATCAGAAAAGAGTGATAATAAATAATAAAAGACTAACAACAGCTAAGATAGAAGAAATTAAAAGAGAAATAGCGGACAAATTACAAAGAGCACCTCCAGTACAAGATAAAGGACAACTTAAATCAGATGAACATATAGGAGAAACATCAACCCAAACATGTATAGAGGAAGAACAAGTTGCCCGTGTAGAACAAGGTACAAAGATAAACACACAAATGATAGCATGGGAAATAGAAACTAATATGATTAAATGGAAAGGTAGTAATCCAATGACAAGACAAATCATACCTAAACTAAGGATAAACAGAAACATAATTGACATATTAAAATTAATTAACAATGATATCATTCACACCTATCTAAACGAGGAAACCGAACTAGAAGAAACACACCTTATCATATACGCCTGTGCAAACGCCTCAATCACACCAAACAAACAAAAAATAATAAACAAAAATACCAGTCCTATAAGAGAACACAGAAAACCAAAATGATAAATCAGACTGGAAGAGAAGGTACACAAACTAAGGCAAGATATAGGTAGAATGACCCAATACGTTCAAGGTAATCACAGAAGATCAATCTTAACGTAAAATATCACACCTAATCGACAATAAAACACACAAACACACAATCTCAGAAACACTTGAAACACTGAAACAAAAACTATCAGTCTACTCAACACGACTAAAAAGATATAAAGAATCAAATGAAAGGAAATCACAAAACACCCTGTTTAGAAACAACGAAAAACAGTTCTATAACAAAATAACAACTAATAATAAAACAAATATCATACCACCAAACGAAGATCAAATAACAAGTTACTGGAGTAAAATATGGTCCAATCCAACGAAATATAATGAAGATGCATCATGGATCAAAAGGGAAAAGGAAAGACAGCACAACTTGCAATAACTACATGCTAAGCAGATAAAATCACTAAGAAATTATTTCCACAATATAAAATATTCCTTACACACAGCCATAGTCAAAATAGATAAAAAAATATACACCATTAAATCCAGCGACACAAGAACATCAAAATAGAGAAAACTTTAAAGAAAAAAACATAAAAAATTGGTCATCCAAACCACTACATGGTAGACACTACAATAATACCAATCAAGAAGAGATAAATAAAAAATTAACATATATGTTTCTACAAAAAGGCCAATTATACCCTGAAACAGAGGGTTTTGTGCTCGCAATACAGGATCAAGTCATAGCAACGAATAACTATAGAAAATATATTTTAAAATATAGCTCCATCACAAACGATAAATGCCGAAAGTGTCACCTATTCCCTGAAACGATCGAATATATAACATCAGGATGTAAAGTACTAGCAGGAATTGAATATACAAATAAGCATAATACAGTAGCTAAAATGATCCACCAAGCGATAGTAATGCAATACCAGCTACACACGGACTCACAGCCATATTATGAATACTCACCATAAACAATAGTGGAAAATAAGAACTATAAATTATACTGGGCCTTGCCATACATACCGATAAAACAACAAAGCATAATAGACCTGATATAACCTTTCAAAATAAAATCCGAAAGATCACATATATTATAGATATTGCAATCCTACCATCTTACCAAAATGTGGTTAAAAAGTACGCAGAGAAGAAACAAAAATATCAGGAACTCTGAATAGAAATACAAAGAATATGGAAACAAAACGAGGTGCACATAATACCATTCATTATCTCAACAACAGGTATCACTCCATACACTTTCAAAAGACACCTAACGTAAATTAATCTGGAAGAAAAAGTGCACAGGCAATCACAAA
Source organism: Pissodes strobi (assembly GCA_016904865.1). NCBI lineage: Eukaryota > Metazoa > Arthropoda > Insecta > Coleoptera > Curculionidae > Pissodes > Pissodes strobi. Next base: position 140,769 of record MU184464.1, on the reverse strand, counting down.
AAGCAACTATACTTCACACATGTAACATAACGAGATCTTTCCTAAACCAAAAGTAATCACCTAATAGACTTGGCTGTAACTCGTCTATAGGAAAAAATAAGTATAAGAAAAAATAAAATCAGTTAAAACTGTGAAATAGTGTATAATAATAATAATAATAATAATAATAATAATAATAATAATAATAATCATGATAATAATAATAATAATAATAATAATAATAATAATAATAATAAGAATAATAGTAATAAGAAGAAGAGGAAAAAGAAGAATAAGAAGAATCATCTTAATAACGAATACATTTGCAGAGGAGAAGGGTGTTTTTTAATTGTTTACATATAGGTAGGTACTTACTTAGTTCGGTTTCTATTTAAACTAGTAATCCATCATCTTCTGTTACATCTTTTCCACTTCTTCAATCACAGCGAAGCACAAGTTATTACTACGCAAGTAGCACTAGTAACGATCTGCTCATCTGTATTGTCCATATGCACTAGATCCTTTTTCCAACTAAAATTTGTACAAGGCCAACACATGCCAATAAGCAAATACGAGTAGTCTGGGAGCAAGTACACTTCTGGATTTGTCACTCGGACAAGGAAACAAATGTTGGCGTATGTGCCAAATACACCAGTAGTCCGGAAGCACCTTTAGATGCTATACTGCTAGTTTAGATCTACCACGAATATTTGATTTCCGCAGTACCGTTAATTGGGGTGACTTGGACTCGTTACGCCGGGGTGTCTTAATCCGTTTTGTTGCATTATTTGACAAATTGTCAATTAATATTTTGATAATTTAGAGATTTCATTGTTAAATATAAATCAGAGTCAATAATCAACTACGTTAAGACCAATTTGCCTGATGACTCTGGGAGAAAGCGCGTTGTCGTTAAAAGGGGATGCAAGAATCAAGAATTTGTTTTAAATTCTTCTAAATCCTCTACATCCATAATAATGGCGTGTGCTGGAAATGGTAGTCTGTTACCACCATTCGTAATATATCGTTCTACTCATTTATGGGAGAGATGGACGACTGGTGGTCCAAAAGGAACGCGATATGGCAATACCAAATCAGGTTGGATAGATCAAAAAACTTTTGATGAATGGTTTTCGACGATAGCTCTGCCCTAACTGAAAAGACAAGGCTCACCACAAGCCTTAATTGGCGACAATTTATCGTCGCAGCTTTCTGCTCATGTCATTGCTGAATGTAAATATAATGATGTTCGGTTTATTTTTTATCCAAAAATTCAACTCTCACAGCACCGCCTCTAGATGTTGCCTTTTTTAGGTCATTCAAATGACAATGGCGTGATATATTGATGGAGTGGAAACTGAAAGGCAATAGAGGAACAATGGTAAAAGACAGATTTCCATCTATGCTTAAAAAATTGTTAAGCGAAATGGAAACAAACACTGCCGAAATAATTAAAGCTGGATTTAAAAAATGTGGACTAATTCCTATTGACAGAATGAAAGTGATCGAATTTCGAAAAACACTGCAACAGAAAAGGCTGAAACTAATCGAAACAATATGGAAAAGACAGTTAATATATAGCAATGACGAACCTAAGAAAAATCCGCAGAAAAAAAATTTAAGAGTACAAGCAGTGTTGTCAATATAGATTCCGATTCCGTTCCTGAAACCAACGATTTCGACCTCAATGAAATCCTCAGTGAAAACGACGATTGAATTGAAAATGCCGATAAAAGTAATTTATTGGAATATGAGTCAGACGAACTCCCTATATCTTCAGAATTTGAAAACTTTTTTGCTTATTAAAATGCAAGTTAGTTCTGTGAAAAGACAAGCAAAACGGTTTGTTGCCCAGGCCTTCAGTGTGTCAGGTTGATCCAATGACGCCAGCAAGGCGGTCGAAGTATTATTTTCAAAACCCTACAAAGTTTCGAAAAATACATTTACGTGGCCTGATGTTAAAGACACAAGTTTTGTTTACCTTTTTGTAGTAAAGCACCGTTTACCTGTGCGACAAAAACAAAGAAAAGGGGTTCTTACATTTCCTTTTGATGTTTCTAAGTATTTGTATTGTAAAAGCATTTTCTTTATTTGTCTTCCCATTTTTATTTCAAATAAATGTCAATTTTTCATAAGTTTTGCATAAATAAGCCTTTAAATGTATATATTTTTTAAATTAAAACTTTTTTAATAACTATTTCACTAAGGCACCAATTAAAGCTGGTAAAATGATATTTATAAAGAAATAAACACGTGTATCAAGTCACCCCGACACATGGGGTGATTTGATACATCAACTATTTTTTCTCTCAGAAAGTAAAATTGATAAGGTTATAGCACTTGACTATATAAACTAGAAATCGAGACTAAACTTTTGAGGGGTATATGAACTTCTATCCATTCCAAATATAGCAGCAATTGAATTTCAAAAATGTATCAGCCACCTGGGGAGGCGCCCGATGGGGGACTAGCAACTCCGCACGGGTAATACTATAGATAATATTTAGACGTTGCAATAAGCTGGCTTCTAAAATGTATGCTGTGTTGCAGCGTAGCGATTGAACGAACATCGCCATCCTTAAAACTTTTTACTATGGCTGTATAAATTCTGTATGCGTTCCTTATTTTGGGAAAGTCCAGCAGTGTTGGTAGGGTATTGGAGGAGAATGCTTATGCACCCTTTCGGAACTTCATGCTGCTCGTCGCTTAAGAGAGAGAATATATTGAGGTCATGATTTGTATATTTTCAAATGTGGTTATGGAGTTGATAAAAAAATGTATTTCATAATATGTGAAGATGCAAATTGTATGAAGCTAGAAGTCACGATGAGGCTATTGAAAGGCCACGGCACTTAGGCTCTATTGGACTCGCTGGAAGCTGTTCTGAGAAAAGCCATGGTTGGCTATCGTTCTCCCAAAATTGATTCCCTAAGTTCCGAGACAGCGCAGTGTCGCAATTGCAGAGCAGATGCTCTACTGTTTCGTCTTCCTGTTCACAACATCTGCATTGAGGTATCGCGTAATCTCATTATGTGGAGATGCTTTCTCAGCTGGCAGTGTCCAGTCAGAATCCCCGCCATGAGTTGTAGGTTCTTCCTTGACTTACCCAGGTATGCCTTTGCTGCAGACTCATTGGGGTACCTTAGTAGCTCCCTGGCAAGTCGACAGCTAGGCGGCGTCTAGTATCTTCACATTCTACGCTGGCTTGCACACCAAGGACTCTGAGCTTTAGCAATGCAGTCAGAGCTACCTCTTTTAAATAAATATCTAGGGGCGGCAAGCACAATATTACTTCCATGGCTCTGGTTGGGGTTGTTCTCATCGCTCCCATTATGGTTAGGCAGGCAGGTCTCTGTACCATGGCTGAGCTTAAGCATTGCCGTTTTTTTGTTGACTCTTGGGCCAATAAACTACGGCTCCATAGGCAATCATGGGTCTTATGATAGCAGTATAGATCCACATTACGACCGCGGGTGTCATACACCATGTCTTTCCCACGGTCCTGCGGCAGTGTTCATAAGAAATGTATTCCTTCTTTAGTCTTCATTCTAAATGAAGATTCCAGGTTAATTTAGCATCGAAAGTAACCCCAAGGTATTTATTTAACCTTAGAAGCAAAATTTAGTTGTGTGTTAAGGAGAGTCGGAGGCCGTAGTAGCTCCGTCCTCCTTTTTCTGGTGAATAGCACCATCTCCGTCTTCTTGGGGTTTACACACAGGAAGTGCTCCCCACACCACTCTTCGACTAAGCGAAGAACACTCTGCATTCGATTGCACTGCACAGGACTCCTGCGAACTTTCCATTGAAGAGTATCGTAAGATCGTCTGCATATACATTGGTGGAGAATCCGTTTGAGTTGAGGAGATGCAAAAGGCTGTCGAGAACAAGGTTCCATAGCTGTAACGACAGAATACCTTCCTGCAGGCAGTCTCTGGCAACGGTGCCTCTAACTACAGTGTCTTCCACCTTTATTTGTACGCGTCTCTTTGAGAGCATGTTGAAACTCCAGTCACTGACAGCAGGAAAGACGCTCCTATTTGTTAAGGCTGCATCGATTTTTTCAAATGTAGTTTTATCAAACGCACCCTCAATATCAATAAATACACCTAAAGTGGACTCCTTATTGTCCAGCGATCTCTTGATCTGGCTCGATGAGGCCAACACAAGCATCAAATGGCTCTTATTCAATATTCACAATTAACTAGTTATCAGAGCATGTAAAATAATGTTAAACCACCACTTTGACATAACTTTGAGAGGACTGCTTGTATATACTACACCTTCTTCATTATTTGATGATTTTTTTTCAAATCTATTTTATGAGATTAATTAGTAAACTTACTTTTTGTATATTGGTTTTATATTATATGACAATTACAAAGCACATAACCGTGTCCAATAGAAATAAGTGAAAAATAAATATCAACAATAAAAGCTGTAAAGTTAATGCATCAGCTTCTCATAAAACATTTAAATAGTTAGACCGAAATTAGCACTGTCTTCAAGCTGACAAGCTGATGAATGATAAAAGCTCTCAATCAACAAACAGTTTAATATTCCCAGCACAAAATATGGGACAAAGTTATTTAACATATACCAACTTCAAAAAATAGACGTATTCCGTTTAATACGATGTTTCTGCAACAGCAAATGAATTTTATTTGGAAAACGAACTACAGCAGGCAAAAGTTGATTGGAAATCAAATATTGACTTATGAAATTTTAGTTTACTCTTCGGTTATCTGAAAATTAGTTGGCATTGGCAACATGATTACAGTATTTCGTAACGGACGGGGGAATCAATGTGACAGAAATCAATGCTAATCTGATAAAAGTCTCGCAATGAATGCCTGTTGTTCTGACATGGCGAATTGTTCCCCTGTGATTTGTTATTTCGAATGCCGAACACAATATTACAGTGGTGTGGATATATATTTTTTAAGGTGCATTACATAATGAAATCGTCTACCTTCTATCTACCTGTAGCATTGAAGAGAATTCTTATCAGAGAATTAAGAGGTAATTGGTTCGGTTCTTAAAGTTGCTGAAAGCAATTGAAGTATAATTGTATCAGAATCGACCAAAACTGTACCAAGGAATTTTCTACATCTATGGTTACGTACCATATTTCAGGGTGACTTGGATGCACTTTTTAAATTCAAGTTTTTGTAACTTATTAAAAAGTGGTGACTCTCTAATGTTTGATACCGATTTCTATTTTCCAGATTTTAAAGTTTACGATCCCATTTTTTTTAATGAAATAAAAAATATAAAGTCCCCATAAAAATTTTGCATCACAATTTTTAATATTTAAAATGAAAAAATGTTTACTTTTTTTATGGCAGTGGCACACACAACCCGGAAAATGTGTTTACTTAAGCATCAACTCTAGTCTTATCGGATTGGAATTTCAGCAATGTTTCTTCTATTTTTTGTTTTTAAAAAGGTAAACATGTGTGTCTAATTTAATTAGTTCAACGTGAATTGCATGAAATGACAATGCATGCCTTCAATTCAACGAACATCCTGAAAAAATGTGTCCGATGTTTTATGTATTACCGTTGATTGTCAAATTTGACGATACTGGGTCAGTGAAAAATAAAAAAGGGTGTAAGAAAGGGATGAGAAGAGAGAAGTTGCGGTTTTAGGTCATGTAGCCCATGAATTCCAATGCTTAGTCCTGGGAAATTGTCCGAGATATCTCACGTACAAAAATCTAGAAAGTCCAAAAACAAAATAAGTTTCACCGTTTGACGAACGAACTGAACGATGATGATTTAATTCTGTGAATCCATTAACAATAATCCAAACTATTTGTTCGACATCTGTTTCTCGGATTAGTGTTCATTTGTCAACAGGCATAACTGCCGATACTGGACAGATGAAAATCCCAGAGTACTTCATGAAGTACATACGCAGCAACCCCAAAAATTAAATGTTTAGGCGGGCGTTTACGAAGATCACTTAATTGACCCCTTTTTACCCAGACGTTTTGATGGTAAAATATATTTGAAATTGTTGGAGAATGCTGTTCATCTAACCTTCGTACAAATAAAAAAAAATTGAAAAAGACCATAAAACCAAAAATTTTTTATATAAACTTGCTCCAAAACTGTATTGGCAAATATTGAGTGGCCACCAAAACCACCTGATTCATTCCAATATATCCTTTTCTATCGGGCTATCTGAAGTCTAGAATTTATGTTACCAGGCTGAATTATTAAATGATCGCATAATTCATGAATGCCACCAAGTTACACCCGAAATCTTATGTAACGTAAGACAACGCTTTGAACGAAATTTATTCTCTTGCATGGAGGCAAATGGCGGTCATTAACTTAATAAACTGATCAGTAAAGTAGACGAAAGCTTTTTTTTTCATATTTACTTTTTTAAGAAACTATCTTACGGGTGAGACTCACTCCCGCCAAAACTATTCAGTAATATCTCATTATTAAAGGTCTTGAAATCCTTGTGATTAAAGCGCATTCACACTTGGAGATTATAATCGGGGTAAAAATACTTTTAAAATGAAGTATCACTTGACACCTCCTTCCATTACAAATTTTGGGGGTAACTGTCATCCTGGCTTAAGAGAAAAATTGTCCCTCTAAAATCAATAATTGGCTGATCCCAGGGTTTTACCAGACTTTCATTTCAAATATTGAAAATCGAGGTGTCAAATTTTTGGTTGGGCCACACTGTATATGTTAGCATATATTGTATATCTATCATTTAGCTAAGTAACCAGTTTTAAAATAGCCACGTTTATTTCAAATAATATTTTTGTTCTACTTTCATTAATTTTTTCCAGACTTTTTTCTCTGTCTTACCGAAAAGGGATTTACTCATCTTCTAGGAAAGTCGCTCGGATGAAACCTGTTCTAAAAAAAGGCAAGAAAACCACGCCCTCAAACTATCGCTCAAAGTCATGGAACGTGTAGTCCATCAGCAACTACTCAATTACCTCCAGACCAACAAAATAATTAGCGATAACTAATACGGCTTTCGCAGAAGATCTATTGGCATATGTTACTTATATATTATGGAGTAAGGCAATTGAGAAATACGGAGAATCTCGAGCGATCGCGTTGGATATTTCGAAGGCATTAGACCGAGTTTGGCATTACGGATTGTTCAACAAACTGCCGATGCCGTCCTTGGGACTGCCAGCCTCTCTCTGCAGTTGGCTTGACAGTTTCCTTAAGAATCGATCTCTGCACGTTGCAGTTGATGGACACATCTCAGACACATTTACCATCAATGCGGGCGCTCCGCAGGGCGCAATACTTTCGGCAACTCTGTTCCTCACCTATATTAATGACCTGCGGACCAAAACCGATGATCATATTTACAGTTTTGCAGATGACTTTTGAGTACTATTGTATCCCAATTTATATCAGAAAAACCTTTACCAACGACTGAGACTTATCACCGCAGACAGGAGCAGATTACAACAATTAATCAAGATCTGGAGAGGATTCGAACTTGGGGCGACAGAAATCTGGTCCAGTTCAATGCAGCAAAAACCAAGCAGCCACGTTTAGCAAGAAAGCCAATACGGCGGGCCCTAAAATCATTAAGGAAGGATCGACCATTCCTTCATCCTCGTCAATCGGACTACTGGGTGTCTCGGTTAACTGCAATATATCCTAACATGACCACGTTGCTAATATCACAAAATCAGCCTCGCAGAAGCTTGGTGCGCCGTTTCGCAACAAAAAACTCTATACACCGGAGCAGCTACTCTTGCTCTACAAAGCGCAAATAAGGTCGTGCTTAGAATATTGGTCACTCATCTGGGTGCCGCACCTAAGTACACCCTAGAGCTGCTGGATTCCATTTAGCAGAGAGCTGTGCGTCCCGTCGGCGACCCGGAGTTGACCCGGGATCTGGATAGTCTGGAATACCGCAGACATGTGGCAGAAATTTCTCTGTTTTACAGATATTTTCACGGCATTTGTTCCCAGGATTTGGCCCGCCTCATCCCGCCCCCAGCAACGCCCGTCACGACAGACGAACATCGCTTTACAAGGACTCCTTTGTCTGACGCACTGCATCACTGTGGAACTCACTCTCCGGACACCTGTTTCCCTCAAATTACAACCTTCAGCTATTCAACAACCATGTCAATCAACATATTCGCACACACACCTCGTCGAGTGCCATAGGATCTCCCTTTAGTGTGTGGGTCTATATTTCCACCCTTTTCAATTACAAGACGTCTTTCCTCCAATTTTTTATTTCATTTCTCACTGTAGTGACTTGGGGTTCCTATCGTTTCACAATTGTATTTGTGTAACACATATCTTTTTCTAATAAGTGTCAAAAAATCAACAAGTGGTATTAAGTGTAACAGGAATTGCTCACAGTCTTGTTTGAATTCTTACCTCTTCAATATTATCAGAACTACTGCTACCTTTCATCTTGAGATAATGAGGTATATTCTTGGGATGAGTTATCATTATATTTTGTTAAAATATCGGAAACATTAATAGGTAATAACTTATTTCTATAAATCTTAGCCTCAAAGCAAAGACAATACATAGTAAATTGTATTTGCTCAAAGTCATAAATCAACAAATTTTTTATTATTAAAAAGCACCACCACGTGTTTTTGTTTTTCTGCAAATCGTTTGTAGAGAATATCTTTTGATGCAGCTTTCTTTAATAGTTTAAGCAACAATAAGTGTTAAAAGCTTTAATATATAGCTTTAATTCATAGAACAAGTAGAATGTTTTTAGTAAAACTTTGACGAGCAAAAATACAAGAAAAATAATTTTTTCTTCAAACGTCAGTAAATCCGTCATTACTCGACTGTGTAGGCGGCAGTGAAGTTTCGTTTTTCCTCCGCCGGAGCTTTACTTTTCACTTTTCCGCCGGCGGAGGTAAAAGTGTTGTCATAGCAACATAGATACAATACAGACAAACATCAAAATAAGCGTCTTCAACTCAAGAGTTATTAAACTAAAATTTGTATTTATCACTCAATTTGTGACTGCATTTCTAAAAATCACTAATTTAGGAACAAATTGGTTATTATTTAATCGAACTTACTCAATAACTGCTTATCAATACGAAATTAAAATGAAATCGAAAACGCAATTTTAAAAATATAATTATTGTTGACAGTGTCCACTGACAGCTTCATGTTACATTACTATAGCAACAACCTGAGCCTATTCACCGACATCGCACCGGTCTAAGCCGCCTTGCGAACCCACTTATCTTTAATTATAATTATTATTACTATTAAAAAGAGACGTTTTTGGATTAATTTATCGACATTTGAAGAAAAAACAGCATATTTTATTTGGAGGAAAAGTTACTTTTCCTCCATATAAAATAATATACTATTTTACCCTCTATGTGAGTTCAAATACCAAGTCAAGTACTAATAGGAGATTAAGTTAAGTGAAGTAGTTAGATACTAGGTCGAGTAGTTGAAATCTCATGTAATCTGTAAAATCTACTTGAATTTGTATTAGTAAAGTAATAATTGTTTTGACTTTTGAATTTGTATTAAGATTTAATTGAGTAAAATCCTAAAATATTCAAGATTACATTGTGTTAAGCCAGAATTCTTGTACTAACTAACAAACTGTGACTAAATCTGACACTTTAAAACCAGAACTAAAATAAATTAAAAGCAAAACCTAGGGACTCACACGAGTCGCCATTTAATACTTGTTTTCTCAATAATATTGTTGCCTTGAATGAATTTAAAATGGGGAAAAGGATATTCCTTGCACGTGCGCGATAAGTCTGGGCCCATTGTGCGCCAACTCACATACCAATTCAGCCAGGCAGCCCAGCCGTCCCAGCGAAGGCACCCAGCTCCTTCGGCTGAATCTTCCTTATGTCCTCCTTGTTCAGGATGCAGCCTCTGAAGTGCACCTCTCTTACCCTCGCCAAGGCTGAACAGTCGGCAAGGACATGAATGAACGATTCCTCGCCCTCCTGAGAGGTCTTTTTTCCCTCGTGACGCCATCTTTTGTGCACCTGTAAGAAGGCCCTGAAAGTCAATGGCTTTGGCACCCTTACTGGAACTAGAGCTGGCATTCTTGGGGATTCTACATCTTACACTAGCATGTCTTTCCTTGACACCTTTAGTGGAACCCTGGGAGCTTTTGAACAAGACACCGTCGCCGGAGCCTTGATCGCTAGCATCGGCAGAGGGAGTGGTCGCTTCAGTGGCCAGGTTCCCAGCGCTAGCCCTAACCCCACCACAACTGAGGTCCGTCCGTCCGTCCTAGACCGTTCCTCAGATTGTAGAGGAACTGCTGAATTGGAGTTTACCCTGGGTCCCTGGAAGGTTCCCAGCGTTAACTTCAATCATTTAGTAGGTATGTGTTTGTGTAATAATTAGATCAGCTATCAAAACGTTTTTTTTTCAACCCATGCATTAAACAGTAAGACTATGTTTGAAAGAAAGCTTCTAGAATATCTTCTAAATCAGTCTATTTCGTAGCCTCATGGATCTTTTCAATTCTTCGTTTTAAAAATTTCTTCAACATATTTGGCTACATACTACTACATACAAGTCTATTCTCATCGTCTCTTTTGGAAAATATTTTCAGGGGTCTAAAATTAAAGTAACGCAGCACATCCAGTTATATTTTATTATGGAATTTAATAATTTTGTCACTGGCAGCTTGACTACTTACTATACATTAGTTTTCCATCAGTTTGACCTTTCGCTGGATTATTATCAAGTTGATCTATGCCTCTAATTTATCCATTTTCATATTTATATCTATAATTACTTTAGGAAGTATAGACGCTCTCGTCTTCGTACCTTTTGGAAACAGTCTTAAATATATTCGTTACAGAGTTATTGTAAGAAGTTGCTTAATATCAAATCATGTAGCAGCAAAGCCTATCAATAAATTCCTCAAAGCTTTGATTTTCAAGTAAAGTTAGCTCTTCTGGAATTGCGGATATTGTCGAATTTCTAAACCAAATTCGTGCCGTGCTGCTTTCGGCTTGTCGATATGTAAACCAAGCCTGTTTCTAGATTCCTTTTTTTAAACTCAACCTTCTGTTGTTCTTCAATAAATCGGGCTTGCCATATTTAAATAATAATAATTTTTAAAGAAACATGAATTAAATATTCAAAAAATCTGATATAGGCGTGAAGAGGCGATAGACCAAATTCAAAAGTATTTTATTAGAGCTATATGGAGACAATTCTCAAAATCATTAATCTTTTTTGAAGTGCAGAGGAAGTTTCTGTTAAGGCACTACGTGTTTTTCCATCGATCATCGTTAACTGCAAGAGGTGATTTATTTGTATGACTTGTTACATGGTATCTCTATTTTTGTTTCTTTTAGATGGCTTACCTTTTTTAATATGTTTCTTCTGGTTTAGACACATCTGAGGTTTATTTTTTAAATTGAAATCTGATCGGACAGCAATATCAAAAAATATATAGTATGTATAATAATCAAAAGGAATCATATTAAACTAATACATGTCATAAAAATTAAAATGCCGCAAAGAATACCTGGTACTGGAAGAACAAGAATTTTTCCAATTAATAATGGCAGAAAATCCTGAATCAGATGTTGCGAAAATTTGCTAGGGAAACATAAGATGTAACAAACAGATTGCCAACCGAAGTTGATCCGCTCGAAAAAGTTTGATTGTACTCGCTGTGGCCAGTACTGCTGTCAAAATCCCATTTTCCTTTAAAGATTAAGTTTTTTCTATTTTCTTCCGGAATGCCTTGGACCACGTCTTGTTGGATCTTTATCACTCTTTCAGCTGTATCATCACAAGACATTGCGTGGACTGGGTCACAGGCCTTCAGAGTTGTTTTACATTTCATTTTCACTTCACCCATTGCCATCCGCTCGCTCCGGGGCGCAACCAAACAAAACTAACCCAAACTAACCCAATATCAAGAAAAAAACTTTTTACAAACGTAACTTAAAAAAAAGCATGTCTTGCCACTGGAATCGAACCCGGGCCGCCGTATCAGAAACACAGCATCCGACCACTGAGCTAAGAGACCACTTGAAAGCAATTCGCTGGACCATAAATATATGATGTTTGCCAACAATGTAATGCGCGCGCAACTCTAAAGGCCTGTGACCGGGGTCTCAGAAACGTCTACTCTGTATCATCGAGCAATGCCTGCAGCTCAACCTCAGCAGAAAATTCCGTAATTTTATATTGATTTTTCTCTGGATAACAGCATTTTTCTTTTAATACATTTTTTTTAGACAATTTATTCATGCTCAAAAATTACATGGTAATTTTTACATAGGTCAAAGCAAATAAAATAGGTCTTAAAAACTAGGAAACTATATATGTATATGTGATATCATATGACACCAAAATAGAAATGGATTGATTTAAAGGAACTACAGGTGAAACAAATAGCTTAAAACAAACAAACAAATAAAACAGACGCACAGTAACATATTCAGACTAGGAGCGATATATATGAATTAAAGAAAAGGGCAATAACAATCACATTATACATTTAAAACAAAAAACACTCATGACTACATTCAAGAAACTCTTGCTCTGAATAGAATGCATTTCTTAACAATATTTTCCTAACTACTTTCCTGAAGCAATCTGGCGGAAGCTCACTAACACTGGGGGCAAGCTTATTAAAAAGTTTTACTGCTCAGGCTGTGATTGAGATCTTGAGAGGCGAAAAAGGGCCACCTTTAAAACACTGCCGTGTCGAGTCGGGTAGTCATGAATATCAGCTCTCAAAAAGGCCTAAATTATGCCTGACATAAGTGAGATACTCATAGACATAGGCAGATGGAAAAGTCAGGATATTAAGTCCAATAAACGCCCGCCTGCAGTCCTCCCTATTAGCCAACCCAGCGAAAATCCTCACCGCCTTCCTTTGCAATGCGAAAACCCTCTTTGCAGAGCCCGCTCTGCCCCACGCCATTATACTATATGTAATGGTTGAGTGGAAAAGAGCATGATATGAATGATGTCAGGAGGGCAGCCAGAGAAGCACAGCCTGCCAGGCCCCAAAGCGAAAATACTATACTATTTAATTTTTTGCAAACAGACTCAACATGAACATCCCATTTGAGCTTTGGGTCCAGATAGACTCCCAGAAACTTGACACTGCCCCCATCTCCCCCACCATCCCCTCGAAGGGAGAACAGCATTTTTTGAGTTGTATTCACATTGAGTGATAGTTTGTTAGTGTCAAACCACATCTTTGCCTCCAACTGTGCCCCACATGCCATCTCTTTTGCTATATCGAGGCTCCGGCTGCAATTTTTGGTATATGTATCATCTGCATATTGGCCAAACTTAGCCACAGATTCCCACATTGGCAGGTCATTCACATACACCAGGAAAAGCACCGGACCCAGGATTGATCCCTGAGAAACTCCAAGATTTAAAACCTTCTCCGCAGACAAGGCACACCCACCCTGACTGATTGTGGTCGCTTTTCCAAATATGATCCGAGTAGGGCAATGCCTGTCCCAGAAAATTTGTAATGGGTAAGCTTTTCTAGCAAGATTTATGTGAGACACAGTCAAAAGCTTTACTAAGATCAAAGAATTGAGCTATGCTGTAATTTGTCCCCTATGATAACTCGGAAAAATGATTGAACTAATTTTAGTGTTTACAAAATTTTTTATTAAAAAGTATTGGTGTTTGGTGAGTTGAGCTTCAACCAGTAAAAATAAAACTTCTTTCGCCTTAAATCGCTTTAACTTATTTTTCTTAATTATTCCATGTCTAGATGCCGTTACAAAAGACTGGTCTTTCTTTGCAATCTCAGCCATTCTTCGTTTTTGTGTCCGGTTACTACTTTCATTTTTCTTAGGCCTTCCATGGCGACACTTTAGCCCACATACCTTCACCTCTTTTTTCTTGTCTATAACGATTCGTTTTTCAGTTGCATCCAGTCATTATTGCTTTCTAAAAACTTATGAATAATATAATGATTTTTTAGCCAAAATGTAGATTTTTTTTACAAATGTATTACTTTTTATTCTAATTTTTAAAAATTTTACTTTTCTTTTCCTTTACAATATATTGACCTTTTTATAGTTTCCACTTTTGAAATTCTGTTTAGCTCAGACTGAAGAAAAGCCATTTTTCAAACACAAATTTCTTTGACAAAGTAGAAAAAGCTTCTGTAAAAAGTACACAAAATTGTCAACAAATCAATCCACACCACAAATCATTTGTTATTGTTATTTTTACCAGCCTTTTAGATAATTATTTTTGGTAACTTATGGCGTTTGTTATATAGTTTCAAATGTGTAGAAGAAATTTAAATTAAATTTTTTGGTAAAAAAATGGCAGAAATGCCTTTTTGGATTTTTGTCCACCGTGCGTAGATAAATATATTAAAAATAATAGAAAGTTTTAAAACACTAAAATGATCTTTTCTATTTTAATGTAATCACAAAACATATATATCATTGAAAAGAGATTCAGGAACGATACGGGTCTCCTAGCGGCCAATATTGGTTCCCCTGTAGCCACTACGATATGTTGTCTATATGTCTGGATATAAATTACTGTTGTTATGTAATTCACCTCTGATCCATCGATCTTGAAAAGACCACTGACAAGGTCCAACACGAAACACCAGTAGATTTAAAGTTAAAGAAAATAAAATGAAATTGTTAGAGTAGACAACGAACTTACCCATCAGTAAATATTCTAAGCGAAAGCTATATCCGACTTTACAGTGGCTGCAACTATTAGGTACCTACTGAAAATACTCCCACTTCGCAACGTCACGTTTTTTTATTTTTATCTCCCAGTGCATCTACAGATTTTTCAATATTCCAAATATATTTTCTTTCTGCACTAATTTTATGAGCAATACACTTATAATACGTATATTATATAATTAAATTAAATTAACTAAAACTCTTAGTCTACAAATATCGACCCCCATAATATGTTTTACTAAAATACGTACAGTGCATTAGCCACGCCAATGGAAGTTCAGCTATGTCCCGACAAGTAGAAGCGGTCTCTAGCGATTTGTTATTCCTAATAAAATAAAGCTTTTTCTAACAAAATTGAAAACAAAATCTAAATTGGATTCCCGTTTTGTTGAGTTGAATTTGATCGAATAAAAACTAAAACGCCCCGTTTTAGCAATTTAAATGATGCCCTGATAGGATGTATAGGCTCCACCCCTCAAGTTGCCTCTCCTTTATTTTCCATCCCTGTTTCCTCCTGCAAACATCATTTTATGCGGTCAAATGTATTTTTAGTATTCACAACAATATAAAATCCGTTTAGCTCAATATAATATAAACATATGCAGTGGCGTGGCTTTAAATTTTACCCTTTCTCGCTACAAATTGATTTAGGGTACCTATACTGGGTGGTTCAACAAAAGGTTTACACCAAAGTTTTCTATCTTCTGATATAGACAATGGAGAAACGCTCGGAACTTTAAGTTCGTGAAGGTAATATTTTTTTGGTATTATCGTTGGCCTAGATTCAACCTATTAGCGTAGCGTAGCTATTATTGTACATGGAGAGGGGTATCATGTTACATATCATTTTAAAGGGCATTCAATTACCTTTTTAATGCAGCCTTATGTTTTTAATATTGGGTGAGCATTTCTCAAGAAATGAAAGTTTAAAAGTGATATTATCGAATTCACTTACCAATTATTATTTAAATTTATTAGATGTTGGAAATGCCCACCACCGACCTCCATACAGTAGTAGAGAGCGCTCTCAAGCAATGACGAACAAGAATTAATAATTTCTTTAGTTCCTAATTTAAAAAAAAAAAAATGAAGTATAAACTTCTTTAGCACTGGTGTTATGTGAGACTCGATGAAACGAAAAGGCGACAGTAAAAGTGATCAATAAGATGTAGCCTGCGAGAGATTGAGATAGAAAACACAGTTGTGAAGAGCAAAAGTCCGATCACTGAAATTAAGCAATGTCGGGCGTGGTTAGTACATGGATGGGCGACCGCTTGATTTAGCTTTATGAAGGTTTGACTTCTACCGCTTATGAACTACACACATGATTTTTTATAGTTTTGCAGGAATAAATCTTAAGAAAAAAATGGCTATTAGTTCGCTCAAAATCAAGTCGTAACACAAAACTTGATCCCGTTTAGGGCCTTTAGAAACCAAATAATTCGAAACGAAGCCTTCTCAAAGGTCAGTCTATTGCAAATAGTAGGTATAATTTTACATTCTGATTGTCCCAAGTACTCCAACGAATGTGTAACTTGAACTATTGCTTAAAACGTAGTATCTGTCTCATTTTATTCCATACTTGGGGAAAACAAATCATTATGTTTTTTTACATATTTCTTGAAATTTGAGAAACGAAGAATATGCATGAAACACTTCTTTTATATAATATGAGAGAAGTTTTTATGATATTCCCTATTATTGAGAAGGACGGGTGGTTCAGGTGAGATAATAAAAAGGGAATGTATGCCCCAGGTAACCCCATTTTACGATGCCAATTTTTAATATCAATGTTACCAATGTAAGTTTCAAATTTTTGTTGTGGTTAAGAATTGTATAGTCTCCCTTAAAAATTTATTTTTTCTACAAGAATACAGATATTGATATGAATCAAAGAGAAAAGATGAGGTTTAAAAAAATCTTGTACAAAGTCTCGTAATTCAGTTACAAAATTGCATTTTTTCTATATAGGCTGTATATTGTAATGTAAATACAATGCAACTAAATTAGAACTTTATGCAAAATCGATAGCAGGTAATCATAAAAGTATGACCCTTTCCGAAATTGGTGCTAAACTTAGAGTTATGTCAGATTGAATAAAAATCTGTTTGTACCGTTAACTCTACGGTCCAGTGTATATATATCTAGTAATACAATCTAAGATTATATTTTATCATTGGGGATTTTTTATATTTAAATCGTATGAACATATGAACCAATTAACACTCGGTATATGGTTGTTTCGTGAACTCTAAGAACTAATGTCAATATTTTGGGCTAACAAAGCGCAAATAAAGCTATCAGTCATTACAAACTCCGTCGCTGTTTGATAAATATGAGTTAAGCACTCTATTGTAGGTATTTAATCTACAATAATTATTATGCCCCTACTGATTAAAAAATAGTTTCAATATTAGGAACGTATAGACCCGGTATTATTGTGAGATGTAAGAAAGTAACCCAGGATTAGCTTAGTTCCAAAATTTATTTTTAAAGTATTTTCTTAATAATTGTAGTTAGACAGCATTTTATTCTTCTGTTGTAAAATTTGTGGGCAGAATTTAAACATTTCTCTAACAGATGACAAGGGATTCTCTGATGGGAAACATGTTTCTGACACGCTTTTGAAGCACGAAAAATCAGCATCTTATTTAAAAAATTTTCAAACTTGGAAGTCAACTAAACTTTCATTAAAAAATAAAACAAGCATTGACGCTACTCAACAGACACTATTTGAAATGGAAAGGAGACACTGGCACGCCGTTATTGAAAGGCTTATTGCCATCATTCAGTATTTGGCAAATTGTTCTTTACCATTTCGAGGAGTTACTAGTATTCTTTACGAAAGTAATAATGGTAACTTCTTGAAGACAGTAGAAATGGTTGCGAAATTTGATGCGGTAATGTCTGAACATCTACGAAGAATAGAAATCTCGAAACAAAGAGGAAAACAATCACCTAATTACCTCAGTAATATTTTATTCAAAACGAAATTATATCTTTAATGGCTCAAAAAATCACAAAAACAATTGTTAATAATGTAATAGGTTCTAAATACTTTTCCATAATTGTCGACAGCACTCCTGATACCAGCCGTAAAGGAAAAATAACAATTATTATTAGATTCATCAATATTGTCGATAGAAAGGTTGCCATAGAAGACCACTTCTTGGGATTTTTTGAAATTTATGATACCACTGGCCAAGGATTCTTTAATGTTATTGCAACAGTCTTACCCAAACTGGAGTTAAACTTAAGTGATTTGCGCGGTCAGAGGTATGATAACGGCGCAAATATGAAAGGAAAGCACGTCGGTCTATAAAAAATTTTTTAGAAATTACCCATAAAGCATTTTTTGTACCCTGTGCTACCCATACGCTTAGTTTGGTCGTTAACGATGCCTCGAAATTTACTAATGAAATTATTAGTTACTTTGGTTTCATCCAAGAGCTGTATGTCTTTTTTTCTAGCTCTCCTTATAGATGGGATGTTCTAACACAGCATGTTAAAAATTTGGTTTTAAAGTCTGTAAGTGACACAAGATGGGAAAGCCGAGTTAATTCTATTAAACCACTAAGATTCCATTTAGGAGAAGTTATTCAGTCGCTTTCATACCAGTCAAGGGAGTTAAGTACAAGACATCAAGGTGGTGCTTTAAAAACAAAAATTCAGAGCTTCCATTTCTTGCTTTCGACTGTTCTCTAATATGAAGTTATTTCCAAAGTTAACGTTGCAAGTAAAATTGTACAAACTTCGAATATAGACTTACATTCGGCTACTGATACTTTGAACAAACTTTTAGGCCATTTAAAAAGTTTAAGAAGTGACGAGAATTTTGATGTTTGCTATGGAATATCATCAAACCTGTCACAAGAATTGAATATTGATATAAGCTTTCCCCAAATACGTCAAAGAAAAGTAAAAACTCATTTTTTCATATGATCATTCTGATGAAGCAATCAACGATCCCAAAGAAAAATTTAAAAGTAACTTTTAATTTGCTATGTTAGATGTTGCAATAAATTCAATAGAAGAGCTATTTTTGAGTTTAAGAGAACAGTACAACAATTTTGGTTTTTTGTTTCAACTGAAATCATTGGAAGATGAGTTATTAAAAAGACATGTAAATGACTTGTATACACTATACACAAATAGAGATAATCAATTTTGTGATTTTGACGGTGCTGAACTGTATAATGAAATTATGGCTTTAAAACCATTTTTAACAGAAAAAAATACTCCATTTTGAGATATTTATGACAATAATTTACTTTCTTTATTTGCTAATGTTGCAATTGTTATAAGACTGTTTCTAACTCTACCTATAACAGTGGCATCAGAGGAGCGTAGTTTTTCTCGCTTAAAATTGATTAGAAACTGTCTAAGCTCAACTATGTCACAAGAAAGATTAACTGGACTTGCAACAATTGCAATTGAGCAAGATATAAGTGAAAAAAATAGATCTCAAAGATATAATTTCTGATTTTGCTTGGAAGAAAGGAAGAAAAGTGATATTTTAGTTTTAATACAGGCTTTGTTTATATTATATTGATCTTAACTTTTTATGTTTATTCGAGTTTATTAATTTATTTTGTTACTAACGTGGGTTCGTAGTTCCTAGTTCCTATAACGCGATTTACGACTCAGGTATATATCTACCTAGGTCTCCACTTTTCTATTTTCTCTTGATTAATATCAAAAAATGGGTTGGTTATTTTATGTTTTTAATATATCGTGTTCGTTCATGTAGTTTTTTTTTATTCATGAATAAAAAATAAAATAGAAAAAAAAATACGTTAAAACTAAGAACAAGGTGATAAAATAGTACGATTTATCGATGTACGATGTCCGCGTTTTTGCTAACTATGTCGGAAGGGGTGGGGGGGGGGGGGGGGGTGGGGAGGGTCCACAGAAATATAGGTTTGTACGAAGGCGCCTGGACCCCTAGAAACGGCCCTGTAAATATAACTATAACAACAATGGTTTTTGATCCCTTATATCGATGAATGTTTGATATATTGCTGTTCTAAATTTACTCTTATTCCAAAATTGTAGCTCTTATACTAGTTCAGTATCCAGAATAATTCTACATCTTTAGGTGAAATTAATCTCACAAAAAGATTTATTAAAAATATTAATATACAGAGTACGAAAAAATTTCATTACAGTAATTACCTCAATATATTTTTTTAAATATTTTCACTATTTTGTCATTTAAACTGGTATATGAATAAAAATAATGATAGTCCATTATTTTCCCGTAGCCTCTTATTAAAGTATCTGGGTCAAAATACTTTGTTGAGCAGTTGGTCTTACGGGTCAGGAGCTGAAGCGAGTCGGATTTTGTTTATTTTAATTTTTCAAGTTTTGTGGTTTTTATCGCAAAAGATCAATATATTTTGATGACCTTTTGTTGAAACTTTTTTTGGACGGATTTTTTAAATTTTAAATAAAACGGATAACGTACAAGACAAGACCTCTTAGTAGCTAGAAATGTTTACCTTTTTCCCCACCACAGTCTTACAGAAATTCAATATTGCACTTCTGCGGTTCTGGTCTCAGGGTGCAAATTAAGTGACCTTTACGAATGTTAAAACCTTAAAAACATGAAAATATTTGACGAAATCTTTCAAAAACAAGACATCTGAAAATGAAATTTATTAGAAATATTATTAAAAGGCTAAGAAAAGCAAAATAGTGAAAAACTCCTGGGAACACCTGCCGTGAAAATATCTGTAAAACAGGGAGATCTTGGGTACATGTATGGGATGTTCCAGACTATCCAGATCCCGGGTCGCCGACGAGACGCACAGCTCTCTTCTGAATGGAATCCAGCAGCTTAGGGTGTGCTTAGGTTCAGTACCCCAGCTGTGTGAGCAATATTCTAGGCACGGTCTAATTTGTGCTTTTTAGAGCAACAGCAGCTGCTGCGGTGTATTTGTTTGTTGGGAAATAGCGCACTAAGCTTCTGCGTCGCTGATTTTGCGATGCCAGCAACGTGGTCATGCCAGGACATATTGCTGTTCACCGAGATACCCAGTAGTCAGAGTGACAAGGATGGAGGAATGGCCTATCCTGCCATAATGATATCAGGGCCTGCCGTATTGGATTTCTTCACAAACGTGGCAGCTTGGGTTTTTGTTGCATTAAACTGGAGCAAATTTCTGTAGCCTCAAGTTCGAACTTTCTCCAGATCCTGATTAATTGTTGTAATCTGCTACTGTCTCCGGTGATACATTTCAGTCGCTGGTAAAGTTTTTTTTGATCTAACTTGGGAGACAAGGGTACTGTCATCTGCAAAACTGTAAACAGGATTATTGGTTTCAGTCAGCAGTTCATTAATATAGATAAGGAACAGAGTTGGCGAAAGTATTGCGCCCTGAGGCAATCCCTTGTTAATGGTGAATCTTTCTCAGATACGTCCAGTATCTGGTAAGCCAGCTGCAGAGAGACGCTGGCAGTCCGAAGGACGGTAGCTTTTTGAGCAATCCGTCACGCCAAACTCTGTCGAATATCTTCGAAATATCCAACGCAACCGCTCAAGATTCGCCGTAGTTCTCAATTGCTCTACTCAATATATGAGTGACATAGGCCAATATATCTCCTGTCGATCTCTCATTGCGAAAGCTGTATTGGTTATCGCTAATTATTCTGTTGGTCTCGAGGTACTTGAGTAGTGGCTGATTGACTACACGTTCCATGACTTTTTGGAAACAAGGCAATTGGGCGATAGTATACGTAAGACGACTCTTCTAATTCATCACTTAACTGAAATGGGATTGAAATTTCAAATATAGCAAAATAGTTCTTGTTATGAAATGCTCACTTTTCCATTTCTCGCTGTTTTTGCGAATCAGTAACCAAAAAATCAGTTAGCGCAATATATTGCCAAACAATAGTTCGTCGTTTTTTAACCAAATAACAACAACTCTAGCAATAATTATTGATATATATTTTCTGCCGGTTTGTCTGATGCAGGCAATGATCATTGGATATAGCATAGTGGTTGATTTGGGGCTATTTAAAGTGTAGTGGCCGTGTCAACTCTAGAGTTAATATGACAAATTGAGTCCTGGAAAAAGAGAAAAAAAATTAACAACTCCAAGAGAGTGCACAGCTAAAAAATCAGAGATACTATTGGGCGTAGTTCAACGTTTTACATGAGACTGCGTTAGGCAATTCGGGAAAAAATTTCTCTGTAAAACAGTTTTACCTTCTGAAGTAGATTCTTCATAACGTACTCAATTAAATGTGATAATAAATATTGGAAACAAAATAAGATTTATAGCCGATCCTGCCTTAGATATAATAGCAACCCCTTTAACTAAGAATCAGTTTGCAGGCTAATCCGGGAAAAAGTAACTAATTTACCCTTTACTTACGAAGTGGGATTAAGACCCGACAGACAGTATTTCGCCTATAGGCGTCAATTACCTAATTATTTCTTCATTTGCATAACTCACAGAAGAATGCAGAGGCGTGGTTTTCAGTTCGCCTAACTATATATAAAAAATAAATTAATTATTGGCTTGTCCTATATTATTCATAGGGCAAGTAGCTTTTTGAATAATCTTTGTTACATTTAGTTGAATAGGGGCAACCTGGTATGATTAAACGTATGATTTTGCAAGAATTCTAGCATTAAATCGGAAAGTCTTCACGGCCCTTTATAATACTTAATATTTTTGCAATGTGTATGATGATAAATGCGCAACTAGTAGATAAGTTAGTTTTGAAAGTCAGGCAAGCTATTAAAAATCATTGCAATTTTTAAATATTCGAGAATTTGATGTGTCTCAATTTACCATCAGCTTGTATCCTTTTTTAAAAACCATGTTTTATATATACAGAACAAAAAATGTACTTTTCGTTACATGGTAGTAATATATTTCATACAAATCTTTCAGTTATCAGCCTTCATCAGTTCATCAGTGTATTCCAAATAGGTTATTCTACTTTCAATTCAATTTTTAAGTGACAACAATAAAATTACCATTGCTACCTCACACCAAACCAGGAATGATTTTTTCGTTTGATGTCTTCGAAGAACTGTGACGAAAAATTAAAAAGCAATATTTGTAGAAGTTATCAATCTGAGTTAATTTGTGGTCTTTATCTCCAATGTAGTATTTTATGGACTAAAGTAATATCATTTAATCCAATTATGGTTAATATGACATATATTGCAATCTTCCTTGTTTCACATTAACATCATTGTGGTCCTTATTTATATAAACAACTTATGTTATAAGAAGTTTGATGTAGTTTATGACAAGGGTTAAAACCTTAGCGTTTTTAAGAACCCCGTAGAAATAATCTAAAGAATTTAAGTGTAGTGATCACGGTGTCCAAGAAATGAATCTACCCATTCCAATCATTCGATGGATTTTTTTTAT
Organism: Pissodes strobi; assembly: GCA_016904865.1. Lineage (NCBI taxonomy): Eukaryota > Metazoa > Arthropoda > Insecta > Coleoptera > Curculionidae > Pissodes > Pissodes strobi. The sequence continues at coordinate 117,711 of MU184464.1, read as the reverse complement.
GCCAGTGGCACACTCATAAAGGGAAATCCTATTGCACTCGACGAGCAGTGTGAGTGTGAGTGCGAAGATGTTGATTGACACGGTTTTTGAATAGCTGTAGGTTGTAATTAGGGGGAAACAGATGTCCTGGGAGTGAGTTCCGCAGTAATGCAGTGCGCCAGATAATGGAGTCCTTGTAAAGCGATGTTCTAGGTATTTCCAATTGTACGACGAATGGGTGCGCTCTTGCCATCTGTGGTGACTATCTGACAGGCGTTGTTTTAGGTGGGATGAGGCAGGACAAATCCTGGGAACATCTGCCGTGAAAATATCTGTAAAACAGGGATATCTTGGCCACATGTGTGATGTTTTCCAAACTATCCAGATCGCGGGTCAACTCCGGGTAGCCAACGAAACGCACAACTCTCTTCTGAATGAAATCCAGCAGCTTTAAGGTGTGCGTAGGTGCGGCACCCCAGATGTTTGGGCAATATTCTAAGTACGGTTTATTTGCGCTTTAGAGCAAGAGCAACTGCTGCGGTGTATATAGTTTTCTGTAGCGAAATAGGGCACCAAGCTTCTGCGAGGCTGATTTTGCGATGTTAGCTGTCCATGCCAGGATATATTGCTATTGACCGACACCCAGTAGTCCGATTGACAAGGATGAAGGAATGGTATATCCTGTCATAATGATGTCAGGGCCCGTCGTATTGGCTTTCTTGGTAAACGTGGCTGCTTGGGTTTTGCTGCATTGAACTGGGCCAAATTTCTGTCGCCCCAAGTTCAAATGTTCTCCAGATCTTGATTAATTGTTGTAATTTACTCCTGTCTGCGGTGATAGAGACTTATGTCTCAGTCGGTGGTAAACGGTTTTCTGATCTAAATTAGGAGACAAGGGTACTGATAACTGCAAAACGGTAAACAGCATTGTTGGTTTCAGTCAGCATGTCATTAATATAGATCTTTCAGCGGACTGATTTTGCTGCCAGTACTTGTAGGCTTGCTGTTTCCTACGTACAGCTCTTTGGCATCTTCTGTCGAACCAGAGCTTTCCTTTTGATGGTAAACTGATGGAATTTGGGATGTATGGTTCCATTCCTGAGGAGATTACCCGCGTAGTCTCTTCGCAACAGAATGACGAGTCGTCAGCGCCAAAGCAGACTTCGAGCCAAGGAAAATCTAGGTAGAACTCTCTTAGATCATCCCAGCTTGCACGATTATAATACCACATTTTACGAGGAAAAGTATCGAGGACAGAAAATCTAACAATATATTATGTTTTAGATTTTATTTGGGTAATTAATAGTTTACAGAACCTACTAGGTACCTCAATTGCGAGATCAGAGACTAAAAAGGTAAAATGGATACTTATCATAAAGTTGCAACTTTATAGTAACATATGGTTTACTACCTAGGACACCTAAATAAACGAATAGGTACTTAATAAGGGTGTTAATATTTGAACAAAGCACGAATAAAGTGATAATATACATTATAGAAAATGTATAAATTGAACAACCAATTAATTTCTAATATGAGTATTAAAGTTAAATTCAAAGTTTAAAGGGTTGTACTAAATCTAAATAGATGTTTGTAACTGTTAAACCAAATTCCGGACTCATGTCTCTCTGTGTCAAGCTGTTGTATTTGACAAATAACTTGAGTTTTGGCAATAGCTTAATCAGTAAAAATAGTGCTTCTAGTAAAATTATATTATTATTATTATTGTCGAATTAAAATCTCACAAAACTATTACGGCGAATTAACTGGACGTGGTTGATATTCGAATGGTACAAACTTGCAAATTGATTTCTTGTAATTCTTAATAAAACTTTAAAGTACTGTATTCATTAGTGGCAATTCCAATCCTTTCGTTTCAGGATAAGTTTTTGACATGCGATATAATTTATATATCTAAGCAATTCGAAAAACTGTGTTCAGAAGAATAGGTGGACATTCAAGAAGCATTCTTGGAACATGTTATATACCTCTATATGCAGTTTGCTTCATAACAGCATCCAGTATAATTTATTCGTCCATACGGACATTTTGATATAGTGCTTTTAAACAACTTTTTAATTACCAGATTCGCAGACCCCTCAGGTATAATATGCACAATAAGGCTGCATGGATGGGAGTTCACGAAAGGCTCCAGAATAGATAGCAGAACTTGCTTTCGCCTTTGTAACGTAATCAACCGTTTTCCAAGGCGAAATTTATGCGATTTTGAAATTTGGTTACGAAAACGTGAGAAGAGCCTTCAAAAGGAGGACATATATATTTTCTCGGCCATTAGCAAAGTCCTGGGTAATGCCTGAGCGGAAGGACATTTAGGAGGGCCTTGATCAGGAATATAAGCGCCAATTTCTTGATGATATGATAAACATCCACAAAGGATCCAAATGGACTTGCGTCTAAGGCTACCGTCCTAATGAACGCGATGAACGAGTAAATCAAGGAGCTATTGCGGATGGCTTCAGGAAATTGCAGGCAGAAAATCACGTAAGGGTCGTGATAGAACTTCTCCCAGGAAACTGTCACCTAAATAGGCTTATGCACCTACCAAAGATCTTATTAGATCGCAACAAATTGGGTTTACTTCAACCCATAATTATTAAGTAAAAATGTACGATAGAAGAAAATGTGTTTTAATGTTATCGAAAATTTGATAACACAAAAAAATTGATTCCCATGAAATAATAGTGACTGATGTGAATCATTTACAGCGCGCTTATGGAGAGGAATAACAGAAAGCAGCAGCTCCGAGTTATAAGGTACTTTAATTAAGAAAACGCAATTAATTATCTTGGAGACAAATTCGTCGGCAGCAATTCCCTAGGTGCTTTAAAAATCTTAGGGCGTAACTAATGTAATTTGCTGAGAGTTTTTTTCACCTAATGGCTTAATAGCTTTCGGGTTGCACAGAATGACCCAAAACGTATTTTACTTGAGTTTGTAAGGAATTCTAGCTTCGGGTATAACACTGAAAATCACTGGTTATACTCAACAAAAATAAAACATAGGAGAAGAATACAAAAACGATGTGTTTTATATTTTGTTTAAATAATCAACCGATATTATTTACTTGAAACACAAACGAAAAAACTTTAGTCCAGTGTGAAAATATCGCCTACACAGTCGAGTAATGACGGATTTACTGACGTTTGAAGAAAAAATTTGTTTTCCCTCTCCTGTAAATTTTTGATTTTTGGACTTTGTTGGTTTTTCTCCTGTACCCTTCAATTGCAAACCCCTGTTAAATTAGGAGACATATCAGCTCTCGAAGTATTGGACATGAATTAATTTACGCCATCTATAGTAGATTAGTGATATTTCTAACAACTGTTAAGTACCCCCATACCCGTCCATTATTCTGTGTTGTCCGAAATGTATGTCGATATTAAAATCTGACTTTGAAAATTTTAGTGAGGCCACTATAGTGGAGAGCTCAGAGCTCATACAAGACAGTGTTTCCAAATAAATTCATATATGGGTATTTCATAAATCACTCATACTTGAACCTAGTTTTTGCATGTTGACTTCAATTATATTACAAATAAATGAATTCTGCATTATCATGCAAGGACACTACTCACTCGTCTCCGTTTTGTATAAGTCCTGATGCATTGGCGTGAAATAAATATGGTCATCCTAATTTTCATTATTGTGCCGATATTTTTACGGTAACGATATATCGAAATATAGATTCTTTATTATTAATATCAACATTATCAACATCTCTAAGTAAAATGTAGCAGGAGGGGCGAGCGCGTTTGCCAGATCGCTTCTATTTGCAGATTTTCATTTATTAACCCACATACACACACAGTATTTGACCGCCTTCACCATTGTATCTGCCATCGCTACCGCTCTAGTTTACGTAATCTTTAAGAAGAAAAAAGCACCAAGATCGTTTTTTAAGTATTTTGTTGATATTAATAGAATTAAGAACCTCTCTTCTAATTAGCTGCATTATACACAGTTTGCTAACGACTATAAGCATTTTATAACTCTTAATAAACGTATAGCTTTATGACACTTTTGGAACTTAATGGCTGTTGAAATTATGAATGCTAAATTAATTCTTCGCTTCTCAACGACCACAAATTATAATAATTTCATCCCCTTTTGAAAGGGGAGTATTTAGATTTTAGTTTTAACTGATTGTGAAATAGAGTCCTTGAATTGGTGTAGGGGATGTTCGTGAAATCATAGGGCTCCTATAGATCCGTTTCTGAGAGATTTAAGCTAAACTCTAATATGTCACAAGGACAGCTTTTTAGCTGCTAGGCTATTAGAGCTTGATGATGTAATACTTGGCTTAAACTCAAAATACGTTTTTTTTTATATCGAATTTACTTCCTTAGACGGTGACCACTCATTGGACCCGGAGTTTGAGGTGATTTCCGAGCAGTGATTCACGACAACCAATAATTTTTATGTGATAATGAAACCAAGACAATCGTTTTTATTAAGTGTGCCGTGTGCTAATAAATCAACGATGCTAATGCATGATTCAAGAAAAGCAAAGTACAAGGCCAATTAGAAACAGAGGCTTAGATCAAGGTAGTACATATTTTTATAAAATAAGCTATATACAGGGTGTTCATTATATCTTAAGTATAAACAAATATTTCCCGAAAGAAGAATACCTTTCAAAAATACAATAAAAAATATTGTTAAACAATTTCGTGGAAGAAAAACTTTATACAGAGAGAAGCGAGTTATAGTAAAAACAAAGAAGAAAACCTAGGCATTCCGCTTTACTTTAAAGGTAATTTTTATGATTACAGGAAACAAATTTAATACTAATCAGTAATTTTCCTTCTTAGAAAATCCTGGGAATTCCATTCGTGATGCTGTCCCATATTTTTCCAATGGATAAATCTATTGGAAAAATTCGAGGCACACTAGAAAAATATAAATATCATCCGTTCATATTTTTATTATCCTTGCAACAACTGACGGACAACCAAAAGAATATAAGATATGAATATTGCCTCAAAAGTTATTTGGGATATCGAAAATGGTCATACTTTCCTAAACAAAATTGTATTTACCGACGAGGCAACCTTTACAACAGCCTGCATTTTTAATAGAAAAGATAAACAATATTGGGCTGCTGGAATCCCCATTAAATTCAGGAAGTCAAGATTCGAGGACGTACGTGCATGCTTTGGAATAAAACTATAAGACCAATACTTTTTGAGAGAACTTTGACAGGGGGGCGATATCTGAACTTACTACAAAATGAGATTGAATATTTATTAGAAAACCTTCCTCTGCAGCCATATAACAGTATAATTTGGCATCAAGATGGTGCATAGTGAAGGAATAGTAACCGCATATCACAACAACAAATATGAATTCTGGATAGGCAGACAGGGCACACTTAGATCGCCACCCAACAGTCCCGATTTTAGCCCTTTGGATATATTTTAATGGGGCTACCCAAAAAATAAAGTCTATGATGAGAGACTAGAAAACTTGAAAATCTTAAAAGAAAAAATTCAACGTGAAATTTTGTCACTAAATACAAACAATCAAAATTCCATTTTTGAAGCTATAAATAGTAAATTATATAGAAACATTTTGAACTGTAGGAATAATAATGGTAGTTATGTTGAAAATTTATAGTTCTAATTTTATTTGTAATTTATTAACTAGGTAAAAAAAATTAAATTAAAGAAAGTGCTTTAATTTTATTAAATAAAGATGAAAGTGTTGCTTCAACTTCTGTAAGTTTTAATATCACCTGGTTACCTTTGCTAAAAACTGAAGTTGATAAGGGACACTTAAAAATTAACCAATCCTTTCAACAAAAATCATTAAATTCTTCCTAAGCGAATAACACCAAATTATAGATATATAAAACTTAAAAAAAAAATTAATTTACCAAATAACACCTCAATTTCACACTAAAGACCAGTAACCAGTAATTAAATGATATGGCATTATAATTGTCATCTTGTCAAAGTCAGTTCAAAGCTTGACAATCTGCAAGAGCTTTTTACTGTTTTATTGTATTTACTAACCATTTTCATTTTTAGATTTTATCTTTCTTGACAACGGTGACAGATTTGATCGCCGAAACGTTGAAGGTTTGTTTTCAAGTTATCTAGGTATTTCGTTAGGGTCACTAAACTAGACTAGCACTTGTGCTGTTTACATCCTGGAGCCAGAGCCGAAGAGGCTCTATATAACCAATTCAAAACGATAGTGGAGAGAAAACCCCAAAATGTTTAAGTTAAAATAGGTTTATGTTATTACACAGTTTACTTCTACCACTATTCCAAATAGTACCTAATTCTCTAATCGATTTTAACAAAACCCAAACTAACCACCTAACAAGATTTTTGGTTAAAACGGCGAGAGTAGGGTGTAAAGTACGTCTTAGAATGGTGTTAAAAGCGGATTGGTGATACTGATCGACAGTAGCATTCCTCTTATATATCTGTGCCAATTTGGAATACCAGGCATGATTTTTCATCTTCTTGGCACTATTTTTGTTTAAATCGATACTACTTGAAATGGTGTTAATGGCAAAAAAAGTAGTGGTTAGAATTAGTATCAATTTTGATTTACAACTTGACATGTTTCTTATTTTAATCAATAACAGTATCGTATCACTGGAATAATGACAGAGAGGGTTGGAGGTTGGTAATTATCAGTATTAATTTCAATGACATTTTTGGCCTTCAGAGCTTGTTTGGTCTATTACGTGGCATAATTTTGGTATAAAAGAGTAAAACTAAGTACTACTAAGAATGATGATAGAAAGCGATTGATGGTATTGACAGAAAGAAGTAATTATCTGAATTATCAGGGCTAATTTTGAATGACATGACATGTTTGGTCTACTACCAGTATCAGTATCAGTAACAGAAGAGGTGGTCCGTAGTGGGCCTCGCACTAAGGCCACCAATTGGATCCGTTGTGCCCCCAGCCCGCATTAGACAACCTCCAGGATGCCGGTCCGCCTTAAGAAAGCTCGCATCTCCTTCAGACTGCCACGACGCACTTCAGTGCTGGCTCGATCGGCGTCACGCCAAGGATTCTGAATCTTGCCCACGCGAAGGCGTAAGATAGATGGAATGGGTCTGGTCGTTCTCCATGCACCATCTATATTCCCCTTTCTCTTCCTTCAATTCTCAGCAGAGTCAGGTGCCGTCTAAGCCTACGGTGCCCTGTGTAGAATCCTGCCAGGGCTCTGCACTCCTTCCAGGGTAGGTACAACAGCCCCCTGGCAAGACTCTTCGCGGGCCCATGTATCATGAGCCTCGTCTGTCTTATCCCCGGAGCCCTCCGCCATACCCCTTCCGCCCGACCCTCCGTCCAGGCCTCCAAAGCTCTTTCGCAAACACTCTGGGCGATCCCCACACAGGAATCAGGCCCCAAGCATCTGCGTGTGGAGCCTTCTCTGGCTAGGGCATCAGCGGCCTCGTTTCTCGGTACACCCGAGTGACGCGGTACCCAGACCAGCGTAACCTTTTTAAGCTTTGCAAGTTCAATCAGCCAGCTTCTACACTCCCTTACCAACAAAGAGCGCGTGCGAATCGACTTCAGCGCCATGAGTGCGGCAGAAGAAAATCCTCCCCCCACCGATATTGAGCCTTAAGGACTCCCATCCTGATCGCAAAAAATTCTGTAGACCGTACTTTGCTCGCCCATTGGGCCGGATAATTCCCGCCCCAGGGCCTCACAGTACGCACCAGCTCCGGACAGTGTTGCCATTCTGGACCCGTCTGTGAACCAGACTAGCCCATGCCAGGATCCCGTCCTTCTCTCAATACGATCCTCCTTCGTAGGTAAGAGGAAGTTAGCCCCTCGTGGAAACCTATTTCAGAGACCATCCCAGGATGGCTAGGTCCCCAGACAAGCCCCGCCATAGGCCATAGCCCACAAAGGCCATGGCAGGAGCCATTGTCCCTTCACATCCCCACATCAGCCAATCTCATAGCCGCTATGGCCGCCTCGTACTTCACCTAGTCCACCAACAGAGGCAACCCCACTAGCATTTCCAGGGCCCTTCTGGGCGCCGTCCTCATAGCACCGGTGAGGCAAGGCATGCAAGTCGCTGTAACTTGTCCAGCACTAGTCTGGATGCCGTTTTCATGGATGGCCACCACAGATCCACAGTATAGTTTTCAGCCCAAGTCCCCAGGTCCACCCCAGCGCCCTACGGCAAGCCCACAGGGCACTGAGCGCCACCGCGGTCTTAAGCCAAATGTGTTCCTGAAATGCCAGTTTGGAGTCCAACCAGACACCCAGATATTTGACGCATTTCTTAGCCACGTGAGTTTGGGAGAGGCATCCAGCTTCATTTTCCTGGTAAAGATGACCATCTCCACCTTGTTGGGATTCGCTCTGAGTTGGTTATCCCTACACCACTGTGAGAACCTTGTCAGTGCTTCCTCCAAAATGAATGAAGAGTGAAGGCTGTGTGCATGTACGAAATGTACTAAATGAAAAACCTTTGTATTCCATGCAAAAATTTTAATCCAAAAAGGACGTCTAATCAGCGTAACAGAGCGCTTTCGGCCTTAGCCATCAGCAGTGTTACTTGTCAGTTGGGACAAAAGATATCCACAAGAGGCACAAACAACATCAAAACGACAACGGTCACATCAAAATTTAAAAAACACTCTACATTATAAGAAAGGTTCACATACTATGTGAACCTTTCTTATAATGTAGAGTGTTTTTTAAACTTAATGTGACCCAAACTAACCCACTCGATGTGCGATGGAAGCCCTGAAAAGTTCCATCAGCGGCGTGTTAAGGAGTTCTCCGTCACGCTACAACAGCGCCGGGAAGACCCCACCTTCACCTGCCGCCTTAAACGGGGAAAGGTCTCGATTGCCTACCTTAGCCTATTGTAGATGACCATCTTTTTGGCAGTGCCATAGTCAGCCCTAATGCTGAACACGGCATCAACCCCCACCTCCCCGGCCCACGCCTTTTGAGTCTGGGAAGTGTGTGGATTGAAGTGTGTGGTACCCGCCGGTGATGACGTATAGCCTCCACCTGGCTTATAGACACTGCCCAATTTGGCAAGTGGGTCCCTTGACAGCACCTTGCAAAACCTAGCAGCGGCAGGGGCTTGGTCTACTATTCCTGGCACGATTTAATTCTTGATCCGCAAATTAGACAGACCGTCCCTCTAGAGCATCTTACTTGTTCTCTTCTTATTGCATGTATGGCACATCAGTATTAATTTAGATTATAATTTCATTAAGAGTTGAATGTAAAATGTATGGCTATAGTTATTTTATTCAAAAAATGAGGACAATTATTATATAATTATTATTACCATTATTATCATTATTATTAGTATCGTCATAATTATTATATCTATTACTATTATTTGTCGAATGACGTGAGGTACTCAGGACCTATTATTGTCATAATATATAGAACATAGTCATTTCCTTTTCATTGTGATTCACATACAGATTGTTGGCGCTCTATGTGATCACCGGTTCCATGTTCCAAATCATTAGATATTATGATAGGTGGTACGCACTCATTTCAACTGCTTCTTTACTCAAGTACTAAGCCGTCAGTACAATACCGTTCAAATGAACTGTAGAAAATCGAGGTTGCCAGTAAGTTCTACGTTTTAATGAATCCGCAATTACTCAAAGAAGAATATAAGTACCGATCCAAAGAGGTCATGTAACATGCGTATCTTAAAATGCTAAGATCCGTATAAGTTTATTTCAAACATGAATCTAGCAAATTTAGAGCACAATCACTTTTTTGTGTTTTGTAATGTGGTACACATCGGCCATTCCAAACAGTAAATTGCGTCACAAATACGTTCTTAAGGCAAATGAAGAGACAGTGGGGAATAGGCAGCAACTAGCTGATCAGTTTCAGTCATTATGTCGACATTGTTATAGGTTTTCCAAGAAGTCCAATGAAGGAGATGTGGAACATCATCCAACTGGGTCTCAGTGGATATCTGTATAATGTCATGCGAGGAGAAATCTCGAAAAGACACTAGGGAGCATACAGGCGGAGCTAGTTGACTCCAACGCCATCTAGTGTAGGTGGCATTGACTCGATCGATTACATTTGCGCCATGCCTTCGCGATGCAATCAATTTGCGCAAGAGCCCTCGTGGTTAGGTCTCAATGCGGCGACTATCGCGGCGGCGGCGGCCCGTGTTCAAACCCCGTTGCTTTTCTTTATTTTTTTTACCGTTAAGTTTCTAAACAGTTTTTAGTTTTGGCTAGCAAACAGTTTTTTTCTTGATTTTTGGTATGTCTCGGGTTACGTTTGGGTTAGCACTTGGTTAGTTTTCTTTTTTTGAGCCCTCGTAGCGAGCGGTAGCGAGCGGAGGGCCATGCGAAAAGTGAAATATTACTTAGTGTAATACGTGCCAGTACTTTGGATTCGCTCATCCTGTCTGCTCTCTAGACTTTTGTGAAATCTCGACCCAAAATTTCTGGATAATTTCACAAGGAAACCACACTCTCAGAGCTCGATCATTTCGATATCCGAAATGGGCGAATGTTACCTTCAGAGGGCATGCTGATATTAATAACCTTCAAAGAGAGGATATTTGAACAACTGACATCCACCATCTCCTGCATATATAGCTACATCTTTCTTCATTCAAACCATCGACATTATATCTCTACAAAACCGTTCATCGTCATTCTGATTTACTGTATAATGGCCTCACTCTTAGGAGGCATCAAGTGTCACCAGGCCTCGTTACTGACTTGCCTGAGATGATTCTGCCGTATTGATCGTTGAATTGTTGTTCTTATCTATTGAAGCCTACTGCACCAAGCAGACTTCCTTTTCACAATTATGGGTTTCGATTTATCGGATAGAAGTATTGAATTGATATATTTATTTATTTTCGCAGGTGGTCATTATTTACGATCACACAGACTTTGCGAGATTATTTGAAATATTATAAGAAAAACATCCTCTCAGAGCTCGATCATTTTGGAATCTGAAATGGGTGAATGTTACCTTCAGAGGGCATGATAATCTTAATAACCTTCAAAGAGAGGAGATTTAAACACCTAAAATCCTCCATCTCCTGCATATATAGCCCAATCTTCACCCATTCAGGCCATCGACATTATAGCTCTACAAAATCTTTCATCATCATTCTGATTTAGTGTATAATGGCTTCACTCTTAGAGTGTGTAGAGAGTTAGACTTGCCTAAGACGATTTTGCTATATTGATTATTGAATTCTTGTTTTTATATTGAAATCTTTTGCACCAAGCAGACTTCGTTCTCAAATCATGGGTTTCGATTTATCGGATGGAACCTTTGAATTGATCTATTTATTTATTTTCGCATGTGGTCATCAGTTACGATCATACAGACTTTGCGAGATTATAATGATATATCCCATTTTTTATCACACCAATCTGTAGGGAATTGAAAAAGGCAGTTTTGATGTGAAGTTAAATATTTTATTTGATGACATGTATTTCGGCTGTGTTACTATCATCCAAAGATCAGTGTTTAAAATTGTATAATGTAAGGAACATTCCATGTTAATTTTGAGCAATATATTCATATGTAATGTACTTGGTGTCATTTTAAATGCAGATCTATTTACCCCATGATCCCCTATATAGTAAGGGCGCAAAATGAATTAAAGTTTAATAGCGACAAAGCAAAGGATATTTAATCCAATTTCGCGTGAAGAAAATGTCATGCTATAAATCGCTGCCAAATATTCTGACCGCATTAATTTTCCCTTTGGATAATATCTGGGCTGGTAAGATTTATTATACAGGATGTCTACAGTTTTCGAGTGCATCAGAAATGAATGAATTTGATTTTGTTGGACAGACGCAATTAAGTGTGGGTATTGCTAAACTTCACTATGCACGAATGAATGAAGCAACACAGTTTTTGTGACTCATACAAGTGTGGAAAATGTTTTCTGGTCAGTGGTCATGCGAACTTGTTGAGTTAAACTAATTCAGCTATATATTTTAATCAATTGAATAGAGACCGATAATAATAGTAGATGGATACATTATGGATTTTTGGATGTGTATTCCATCAACTTTTAACTCATGCTGCAAGCATGATGGCAATCAAAACATAATGAAAACCTTCAGCGTACCCTTTTTGTTCAAAAGTCACAGCTACCTACTGAAAATGGAATTTTTAGCAACATCATATTAGCTATGCCATCTGATTAGTTGAAACTATAGCCTCTCATGTTTCACATTTGTATTATTAGTGTAATTACATTTAAAATGTACCTCCCTTTATTTAATTTCGCCAGAATGTTTTTTTACTGTGCTTCATCTTTTAATAAAAGTGGTCGAAATACATGTTATATAAAAATAAGATTAATATTTCTTGTATATTTTGGGTATAAATTACATATATATGAAGATTTATAAATCTACAAATTTATAGAGAGTAACAGCTTAATTATGAAAAATAGTAAAGTTCTTATATATTTTCATTATTTTAATATTGTTATCGGAAGTAATTGCACAAGTGCATCAAAATTACCGATAATTTTGCACGACAGCGTGTTGTCTAAAAACTGCATGAGTTTATTTTCATATTTTGGAGAAAGAGCCCGACACCGAAGGTGGAGGGCTCTTTTTGCAAAATATGAAAATGACCGAATGCAGTTTTTCTAAGACAACACGCTCGAATGCAAAATTATCTGGTTATTTTGATGCACGAGTGTAATTCGGGGGAATATTTCCCGAATAAGGACATGGTTCAAAAAAATACATGTTTATTCTTTTTTTAATGAAAAACGTACATTATGTAACTGTAAACAAAATAAAGATGCGCAAAAATACGATTTTTTAATCCCAAACGAGACATTTTTAATAATATATATTGACTTCACTTTGACGTTATTTATAAATTGTCGCTGTCATTGTAAGTCTACAATGGAATTACCATAGATACGTACGATGCAATTATCGCAGTGCTCTTTCGGTTTATGCAGTGCAATTATCGCTGTAATTTTCCGAGAATTGCACTCCTCTAATGGGATTTTTTATACATGAGGGAAATATTCGATTTAACAAAATTCGCTTTTGTACTGATAAGAATCCATTTCAGCCATCAGGTTGAATTTTATAGACTGAACCGATGATTCGTTCTGTACATACTACTTACAAACTTAAACACAAAAGTTTTAAACTTTTATCTGCCACACTTTTCTCTCCACTTTCAGATATAATAGACTCGAAAGAAGACTCGAATCCAGAAGAGGCGCCCTCGATATCCAGACATTCGTCTCCCTTACTTAACTCTTCCAAATCCTCCACTAAGCAGCGAAGATCTAGGACCAATTTCACATTAGAGCAGCTTAATGAATTAGAGAGGCTGTTTGACGAGACACATTATCCAGATGCCTTTATGAGGGAAGAGCTTAGCCAGAGATTAGGACTTAGCGAAGCAAGAGTACAAGTAAGAACCATATAAATATTAAGTTTAAAGAGCGAAGAAATTGATCTGGATGGTATTTTGTACTATGGCAAGTCTTATTAGGGTTATAGTTATTTTAAAAGTACCTCAACGCGTTGTCAATAGTTTCAATTAATCTTAGAAGGAATGGTTGATGACATGACGCCCAAAGCATGTTGTAGCGAGTGTACCAGAAAACTAGTGGGTACTTTTGTAAACACGAATTTCGTGATTTTCCTATTTGTTGACTGTTTGTGTTAGCCCCCGCTCGGTCAAGTTATTTCGTTGATGCTCGCTTTTAATTTATTTAAAGAGCTATTCGTAGAAGAAAAACAAATACTCTGCTCGTCAAGTGAAACAAAAATATCAATTCATAGATGAGGACGCAAAGCAATTATATTATTAAAAATAAAATCAAACAATAACGTCTTCGTTCACTCCAGTGTAAGAATTGTGGGATCACTATTTACATTTGACAGGCAATCAATCCTTCAATTTTATTCCCAAATACCTTTCACGATCGTATAAATATTCTGTGTCATCTTCATCCATCGTTAGAGGAGCAGCAGGTTTCGCGTACGCCAGTACATCATTGGCGTTTTTAGTATAATATTAAAATCTTGCAAAAAGGAAATAAATTTCGTTTCTGTTTTGTAGAGTTCCCTTAAATTTATCCAATCAAATCAATACTTATAGCAATACATTAAAAAATATATATATTAATGTCATTACAGGTTGTGAGGTTGATAAAACAAGAAAAGCAATTAGTGCTTATAATTTTTTGTCATTTTTCAATAAAAATAAAGAAGTTGTTATTAAAATAAATAATATACCATCATTAAACCTCAAAAATGTAGATTTTTGTTTAAGCCTCAGAAAAACACAGCTTTGTATTACTCAATAGACGAAGTAAATGTTCCACTTATACCTATTGATGAAAAAGGCCAGCGGCAGAAAAACTCTTTTGCTACCGCTATCAGCGGTCACATCAGCAGTGTTGCCGTTTGCGGGTATTTTACCCGAAGTGCGGGTATGTCGAACATGCTGGCGGGTAAAATTTTGAGGCAGGTAAAATCGGGTATTTCGGTGCGTTCGTGCATCGAGATCACCAGTAGTAAATGAAATTGGATATTTTGCAAGTTGCGATTATAAACAAACCTTTTTTCGACAAAAGCCTCTCAGCAATGTTACCTTTTCCATCTTAACAACTGGTTTAGACACTCGGCTCAGAACAGCCATCAGCATGACATGGGTTTATGCCGTCAAATAAAAATTTGGAAAAAAGAAGAATAAATTCAAATATTTGCCATTTGATTATACTCGCGGATGCTGTGACAGTATCGCTACATTCCATGCGTGCGCGCGCACCTGCGCGTCACGTCTTCGTGATGCAACCAATCGTTTGTATGTGCCCTGGTGGTCTAGGGGTTTGCATGATTAGCCTTCACTTCAACGACTCGAGTTCAAACCCCGTCGGTGTTTTAAATTTTTTTTAAGGTTATATTCCTAAACTGCTTTTTTCTTGTTTTTGGGTATGTCTTGGGTTAGATTGGGTTAGCAGCTGGTTAGTTTCCTTTTCTTGAGCCCCCGTAGCGAGCGGTAGCGAGCGGAGGACCATTCGAAAAGTGAAATATGGCATGGAATGTAGCGATACTGTCACAGCATCCGCGAGTTTTGATTATGACTTGCTGATAATGCGGAGTTCATTCATAAATTATCTGATGGGGTATAGGATGAGCAAGCCGCTGGCCATATGCAGATTTGCACAACATCTAAAATACCTTTTGTGTAATAAAACAATATAACTATTTTAATGTCTAATTTGAATTAAAATAAAAACAATTTACCTGAAAATTTGTTTAATATTTTCATAATAAAATGCTAAAAGTATTTCCCATAAAATGACGAATGCGCTAGCATACTTTTAGTGTACTCAGTGTTATCACCCATACTGGCGGGAAAAAGCGGGTATTTTGCTCTACTTAAGTGGGTATTATCAAACTTTTCATATGGCAACACTGCACATCAAGCTAGTTTACCTAGAAGCGTAGCTGGTGACGCGTGACGTCTTTCCTTCATGGACACAACGTGTGTCAAAAATTACCAGTGGTCTAGCGACGTACGTGCCACGTCCAATTAACCTATTTGGATGCCGATACTTTAAATACGCAAAACGTTGATTGAAATATCACAAAATATTTGACTGGCAATTGCCCCGCCATTTTCCCTAGAACGACCTTGAAATTGTGTGGTTTAGGCGCGCCAACTAGTTGAGTTCGATCGTCGTAGCTGCACTTATATTTTGATTTCATTTGCACGTATTTTGCTTCATTTATTTAAGCTGAGAAACTTCATACCCACAAAGGTGAATTTGATTATGGTCCTTGTATCAAGTTTGTCATATATTAAGTACTATTTTTCATGAACACTTAAATTTGAGCAAATAGCTTTTTGTAGAAATGTGTTTGTTTCACGGGGTTACTTTGATCAAGCTGATAGCATGATCAATGTTGCCCCATCTAATCAATGTAGCCCCATTTTATATTCTGGAGAAACAAACATGGAGATATCGTATAATTGTACCTCAATTCGCGTTTGTTATTTGCAGAAATGCCCCGTGCACATAAAAGACTACTGGGGAGTAGACAATACATCCGCTATACCGCTGAATCATTAGAGGACGCATTGCACGCAGTTGTGGAGGGTATGTGCAAAATTCTAGAAGCTTCAAGATGGTTTGCCATCCCTTTTACAACGCTTTACAACAAATATAAGGAAAATTATGAGCAGGAGCCTTTTTGGGACCGATCAAAACGGCCAAAGACGAGCGACTGGATCGTCTCCAAGAACATCATTAATGCATCAACAATTAAAATAGGCCATTCTATCGTTTCAGTCTTTTAAATCACCTGGTGAGGACGGGATATTTCCAGTACTGCTGCAAAACGGTCTTGAGGTAATAACACCGTCCTTAATTAAACTTTTTAGAGCCAGCCTAGCAGCTGGACTAAAATCAGAGTCGTGTACATCCCGAAGATGGGATGTAGGGAATCAGCACTTAACTCATTGAGACCAATAACTCTGACCTCCTCTCTGTTAAAAAGAATGGAAAATATACTGGATGTGCACATTAGAACGGGTGCAATTGATGAGTATTCACTAAAAGCTCACCAGTACTCGTATCAGATCGGCAAATCTACAGAACTAGCACTAAACAATCTTGTCGGGAACATAACACAAGCATTCTTAGACATTGAAGGAGCATTCAATAGTGCATTACCAAACTCCTTATACACAACATTAGCTGAAAGAGGGGTTTAACCACAGATAAGGGAGTAGCCACAACAACAGAGTAGCCACAACAACTCTAGAGGGTGAGAGCTGCAGATTAAGGGCTGTTAGGGTGGGTATGCCCGCAGGGTGGGATTTTCTCGCCTCTTCTGTGGTCTCTCCTGATGGATGGTTTGCTAGCGGTCCTCTCGCTGTGGGATGTGGAGGCGCAAGCATACGCGGATGATCTAGTAATACTTATAAGAAGCAACGCGCAAAGAACTATCTCAAAAGATCTTCAAGAGGTGCTAACCGTGGTCTATGACTGGTGTGAAAGGGTACAACTATCTGTGAACCCGCACAAAACAGTTATAGTACCGCTCAGAGGGAAGAAAAGGCTGGAAAACCTAACACCACCTTCACTCAAAGGAGAAACTATCCCATTTGCGAATACAGTGAAGTATCTGGGAATTGCTCTAGATAAAACACTTAACTGAAATGCTAATCTGGACAAAATTGCCACAAAGGTGAACTGCCACAATGGGGACCTGCAGATGCATTTGTGCAAAACATGAGCCATACATCCCAAAAGTGCACTGCCTATATATTGCGGTCATAAGACCAATGATAACATATGGAGCAGTAGCTTGGTACTCTAAGAGCTTACAGCGCTCCGCGAGAATCAAATTATCCATCTTACATTGAGAAGCGTGTCTGGCAATTAGTGCCGCCTCCGGCATGACACCCACGGCAGCTCTTGAGCGTCTTCTAAATCTGCCATCTCTCAAAATAGTACTGGAAAGGGAGACCAGATGGGCTACGTATAGATTGACACAAGCGGTGATCAAGAATCCGCAGGCGATCATCATGGTGCCCAACAAGCTGAAAAACGCTAATGAGCAGAACAGGTTGTTGTGTCTACCATCAGATGTTATGACTACCAAAATCTTCGATTACCATGCCTATGACGTCCTCCTACCAGAGATGAATGAATGGGCAAAAGATTCGGAACATCTGAGAACAACAGAAAATAGTTATTTCACTGACTGCTCCAAGACCAATGACCCTAGGCAAACATCCAACCATTTTTTAGGCTGAAGTTAAAGCCATTGATGTGGGTCATCGACATAAACTGGAAAGGCAAGTCAATCAAAATATTCTCGGACAGCCAAGCGGCTTTAAAAGCTCTTGAATCTAGCCATTGTTCATCTAAGGCAGTATGTAACTGCCAGGAACTGCTCACCAAACTAGTTATAGAAAATAAACTTACTGCACTGATCTCGATACCTGAACATACAGGATATGAAGGTAACGAAAGAGCTGATGCTCTTACGAAGCAGGCGGCCGCAACGGCCTTTATAGGACTAGAAGCAGTACTTGGGATAGCTTACAACACAGCTAAAGACGCCCTCTCCAGGTGGACACAACAGTAGACAAATGGAGAGAGTTACCGGACCTAACCCAGTCAAAGATGGCAGTGAATCTGCCATCAAGAGTGTGCACTAAACAACATCTTCAACTTCACTGATAGCAGGTACAGGCGGTAGTTGGCATGTACACTAATCATGTCGACTAAGAAGCCACATGAACAAGATAGGGCTTTCCGAAGAAACGGAATGCCGCCTGTACTTGGAGGACGAAGAGACAATGAACCATGTTTTTTGGCACTGTCCAGCAATGGAAAGAACCAGGCAAACAGCGTTTGGAAATTCTCAAATTGCACTTGCAGATTTGAAGACTATCCACCCCAGAAAACTATTCGATTTCATGAAAATGATCGAGCCTCTGGCCTGGTAGAAACCACAGATGTGAGCCACAATAGACTAAGGGTCGTAGTGGAGGGCCCGAGGTACTAGCAATTCATAAATCAGCATCAAATATGCAGACTGGGGCTTCCCCTTAAGTCTCATGGCCATGACGGCAAAATATTATTTGGACAGTACAGGGGAAACTGTCAATATAGTCAAGAACAATATTTCTGGTGTTGATTGGACTTATAGTCTTCTGAACAGACACCCAATTCTTTCGGACAAGCATTAGCTACCAACATAAGAAAGCGAGGGTAGCGGTGTTAAAGAAACTCTGAATGCATTCTACGATAACTTAGAAGTCGTTATCAAAGATATACCAAGGTCAAATAAGTTCAACTATGCACTTTCCGACGTATCAGGAAATAACGTGAGGTTTATAGACGTGGGGTGAAATATTCAGAGAATCACTCAAAAAACTGCACTACTGTGATGATACGCAAGTCTGCTGATGGCACTTTATTGCCTCCATATGTGATTTTCAAGAGCCTACATCTATATGACTCCTGGAAAGAGAATGGTCCACGAGGACTTCCGCGTTGTGACAAGCCAGCGAATACCTAGATGGAGCAACATTTCGCGATTGGTTCCTAAGCTGCTTTCATCCACATGCCAAACGTTTAGAGGGCCGAAAGGTGCTTAAAGGCGATAACGTTTCCTCTCGTATAGATGTCGACGTTTTGAGCGTGTGTGCAGAAAATAATATTGATTTCATCTGTTTGGTTCCGAATACTACCCATCTCTGCTGGTCGACTTCGGTTTTTTCACGCCGATGATGGAACTTTGGCATGCTATACTTTCAGAATGGCAGTTGCACAATTTAAAACTATCCACAGTTTCCACACATTCGCTCTTGAAGAAGACTCTGAACTGCATGGACGCTAAGACTCCACCACAACAATCTGATATATGCTCATAAAATCAGCGATCAAACGAAACTTGACTAAGTCATTTAGTGCTTCTGGTATTCACTCGTTCGATCGCCAACAAGTTTTATAAATATTGCCACGCGAGTTCGATGGGAAAGATCCTACAGCTGAGGTGGAGGGCGCACTTACTGCCATGCTGAAGGAGCAGAGATTTAGCGATCCAAGTCAACCACAAAGAAAAAAAGAAGCGATTGGCTCTCGCACCCGGTTCTAATATATTTACGGTAACAGCGGAAGTTGAGAAGGATGACACGAAACCTGGATGTAGCTCAACCACCGCAGTTATTGATAAAAGGGTTAAGGGGTAACGATTATAATAGCGAAGACGACATCAGTTTATTAGAGCTCCAACAACAGATGCATAGGAGCAATTTGCCTTCATTTTTGAATTTATCAGTATGTTATAGCGAAAATCTCTTCGCAGCGGGAAAAGAAAAGATACACATAATTGTGTAAGATAACAGAAACTCATCCAGAGCTTGTTGTCACCGGTATAAAATCCACTGTGAAAAATAAAACACAATTTAAACTTGTGGCCGATGATGTTTCAGTGATCAGAAGCGAATATATTATCGTAGTACAAGCCACTCCCACAGAGAAGTTGAACCAAGATCTGAACGTGTATTTTGAATTTGTCACTAAAATTCTAGTCATTGAAGTTTAGAATAAGAATGTTCATTTTTCTTTAATTTATCGAGTCAATTTTTCCGTTGCTTCGTTTATAAATGAATGAATATCCAAGATTTATATGGTCCCTATTATTACAAGCCATATTATTAGTCATGCTCTAGTTGTGTTCTGATTTAACTGTTTTTTGAATACGTTTTTCTTTAATAAAGTAATGGTTTTATCTGAACAAGGTTGTTATATATTTTTGTGTAGAACCTCAAGTATAGAACTTAAAAGTGGGAAAAAATTTCAGTTACTATTTAAATTGGGGGTTACTTTAATATTTTGTACAAAACAAATTGATGAACAATGCATCCCCAAAATTGAAGAGGAGGGACTCACTCTAAATCCTAAAACCACTCTTCCCGTCCCGCTTACAAAAAGAAGTAAGCTAGAAATGAGAGTGCCCAACCTACATGGAACACAGTTAACTTTTTCCACCAAAGTAAAATATTTAGGGATGACACTGGACCGTAAACTTACCTGGAACAAGCATCTAGAAAACACCATTTCTAAAGCCACAGTGGCAATCTGGACATGCCGCAAACTAGTTGGCAAAACATGGGGCCTAAAACCGAAAATTATATATTAGATCTACCAAATAATAAAGCCCATGATCACCTATGCCTTATATGGTGGTCAAAAACCCAGCAGGTCACCGCTCGGACCAATCTTGATAAAGTGCAAAGGCTGATATGCCTGGGAATAGCAGGGGCAATGTCAACGTGCCCTACCGCAGCCTTAGAGGTACTGAACATGCCTCCTTTTCATCTCAGTGTGAGAAAGGAGGCGATTATCAGTGCTCACAGGCTATTCCACATATGCAAATTCAAGCCTGGAGATTTAACTGGTCACCTGCGCATCTTTGAAGAAATAAAACAGAAAAATGTCAGCAAGCCAAGTGACCAATCATGTTGGACCTAGATGTCCCATTCGCAGTGGTTATTGATGATCGCCACAAAGAGTAAAAACTGCCATCGCTGTGGTACACAAATGGTTCAAAACTAACGAAAGGAGCACGATTGAGCATTTCAACTGTAAGCTTTCCAAACCGCTAGGCAAACATATAACCATCTTCCAAACGGAAGTGCTTGCCATAAATATATGTGCAGAAGAGTGCCTCACAAGGACTTCACAGAAAGCACATCTACATATTTTCAGAGAGCCAGGGGGCTCTAGAAGCTCTAAAAGCTTTCAAGTGCGTGCAAAGCTAGTCTGGGAATGCAAGCAAACTCTAAAACAACTAGCAACACGCAACCAGGTAACTTTAATGTGGGTTCCTAGCCATAAAGGCATAGAAGGCATCGAAAAAGCAGACTGCCTTGCGAAAGAAGGAGCTGGAACACCATATTATGGTCCAGTACTGTGGCCTTATGAAGAGCCACATCACCGAAGAACTAAACAAATGGAAAAAATACTTCAGGACTCAGACAGGTGAAAAGGTTTATCACCATCTCTGCGAAAAGAGCAGAACAGCTCTTAGAGATGAACAGAGCAGATATTAGAACTGTCGCCAGACTGCTCACTGGACACTGCCCGGTAAAATACCACCTAAAGGCAATAGGCAAAGCAGAAGATGACCAATGCAGATTTTGCAATAATACAACTGAAACCGCAGAACTCTACTCTGCCAACGCCAAGTTGCAAAGTGGCCTAACCCACAATTTGGCGAAATCAGGTTTAATATGTAAAAGGTATCTGTGCGGAGTATATTTCTACATGCAAAGTGGCTTAAGCCACCTTTTGCTATTCGATACAAGATGTGCCTGGTCAGTTCTGCTTCTTAAATTTTTTATACATACTCTAAAATTTCAATCAACCTGAACTGAATGATTTAGTTAGAAACTTAGGGCTTCAAAAAGAAGAACCTAGGTTAAAAAAAGGGTTGGTTCCGGGTACTTCCTTTTATTGGAATCAAAGTAGAGAAAAGTAATTTGTGCCCTTTTTCTCTCAAGAAGATGGGCCTTGTTTATTGTAGTGATGTCCCTGGAGTTATGGCAAGTTTTAGAATAAAGTATAAGCCAGAACAATGGATACTTCTTATTGATTCATCGAAAAGAAGCCTAACAGCAGTTCTTCTACACAACGGTAATACATATGCTTAGGTGCCTGTTGGACTTTCCATTTGGGAAAATCCTATGAGAATCTTGAGCTGGTTTTGAACAAAATTGGTTACTTAAATCACAATTGTGTGATATGTGGCGATTTAAAAGTGATTTCCATGTTGCTTGGCCACCAAAGTGGCTACACAAAGTTTCCTTGCTTTCTCTGCAAATGGTATAATCGTGATAGAAACCAACACTACGTCCAAAAAAATGGCCACTGAGAAAAACTGTACCGATCGGGATTAAAAATGTTGTGAGGGAGAGTGTCGTAGATCCTAAAAAGGTATTACTTCCACCACTTTACATTAAATTGGGGTTAATGAAACAGTATGTGAAGGCATTACTAAAAGAATGAGAATATTTTACATATCTTTTATCTTTGTGAGCAGTTTCCTGCTTTATCCGAAGCAAAGCGAAAAGAAGGAAAAGTGATGTAACATCAGGAAACTCATGAGGGATGCGAACTTTGAGCAACAAATGAATACAAGAGAAAAAGCAACGTTGGTCTCCTTCAAACCAAATGTAATATTTTTTTTTGGAAATAAAGGGAACTCAAACCACAAAGCAATCGTCGCTGACATGCTGGACAACTTCGATAAGCTGGGCTGTTACATGAGCATAAAAGTCCATTTTTTCCACTCACACATTGACTACTTCCCTTCAAATCTTGGTTATGTCAGTGAAGAGCAGGGCGATAGGTTTCATCAATACCTCAAGAAAATGGAAAGAATGGAAAGAAAGTACCAAGGAAGATGGCATGTCAACATGATAGCGTATCCTGAACGTTCCCACAGCAAGAAAACCACGTACAGAAGTATTGGTGGGAAGCGATATCGTTTATATAAGAAACTCTGACTAATGAAAATTTAACATTTTTCAATATTCTATTGTGTAAATGTAAACTATGACATCTCTTACCGGTGTAATAAAACAACTGTGAAAATTGCATAAAATTTAGCGTTTTACCCAAAGTTTTGGTGAGATAATCTGACCTGATACGAAAAATGGATTTCATTTTTGAAATCAGCACTGGAAATTACATACAAATCATCTATCAAAATACTAACAATTTTCAAAAATAACAATTTTGTTTGTTTGTTATAAATGGCATGTTATGACGGCCGTAAGCCACTTTACCTCTACTTGTTTATTTAAGATAGAAAATTAGTTGCAGCATGAAAATTAATTAATTCAACTTTTGTTTTAATTTTCAGTATCTTTCAAAATTAGAAAGAAAGCAAAACATCTAACACTATTTCCCTAATTTTGTCTTAAACCGTTGAACTGTTTATTTACATGTGTTCGTGAAAAACAGTAGCTGCTTATTAAAATCACTTCTTTTGAAAATACACAATAATTAAATTTCGGTGAGTACTTATTTTTTCCTACAGCCGTGCTCTTTTGGCCACTTTCCCGCACCTATTTTAGTTTTAAAAGTGTTACCCTCCCACGCTATATAGGACGGAAAAAATCAAAGCTGGCACTTTTCCTAACTAGTGTAGGAAAAAGCTAAAATATGCTAATT